>LBNU01033550.1:148270-184887 GCA_014162995.1 Artemisia annua
CTAGGTTATTAAGGTAGTATTTAACGCATGAGCCACTGTTTACAATCCCTATGATTATGTGTACGCATAGTTGTATGAGGAGATAAGAGCTCATAGAATTGGGGAGATATGTACGCCACCCCATGAATTGTTAAGGAATACACCCGTCATCCACGCAAGTAATACGTACACCAATTAAGCGGTAAAAGATAGTTAGGGAGTAAGGAAATCTAAGTAAACACATTTGTCTCCATATAAGTTTTCACAACCACAATCGTTTAGTTATTTTATTTTTATTGCAATTGTAGTTTTTGGGTTAGTTGACTAGCAACTAATTCCGCCCACTCCTCCAAAACCCGAGATTTTACTTGCTTTCCATAAAATACAAAAATAAAAAAATAATCTTTCTTCACCTTTAGACCTTTTAGAGTAGTTTTTCTATCCTAACGAACACTATTCCCTGTGAGAGAACGATCAATCCCCCGTACTTACCACTACACTATACTACACCGACCAGGTACACTGCCTGGTGGGATTGCAAGCTTCTTTCTGATCCCTTGAGAGGTAAAACTTGTTGCGTGGTCGCAATCCCACGCTCATCAGTCACCTTGTGGTGTCTGACGCCGTCAGGTACAAATTCCATCATGGTTTCTTGACTTTGTTGTTTTCTTCACTTTTCACTCCAAAAACGTCCAAAATGCTCCATTTTCCAGAATTCTTGTCGAAAGTACCTAAAATGACAAAAGAAACGATTTGAGGCAATATCTGATCATAATATCACGATTTAGGGCTTAAATGACCCCCTAAAAGCGTAACAAATATTTCCTTATCACTAATTACTCAATAAACATAATGAACTTTATAAAATAACAATCTTCATAAACTTTCCTAAGTTTATTTTACCTTCGGAATAGTAACTTTTGTAAAACGACGAGAACTTCCATTTAAGTTACTTACACTAAATCAAGTACCATATAACTTTCATTAGACATTTAGATTTACCCAAATTCACTTGTGGATTATGACCAAACTTATTTGCAAACCATGTAACCACTTAACTTATATGTCACGTAATCAAACAAGCAAAACTTATGTTTTCTATATTAATCACTACAATACTAGGGAGCTTCATGTGAGGAGTTTCATTTGCGTAAACGGATCGACGAGTTGCTGGATTGACGATTAAAGTGTCATAGCTCCTCGAACGTTTACTACATAACCTCTGGATTATGATGGCCCGAACGGTAGTACGGGATATCTAAACTAAAAATGTTTCATAAACCCTTTCTATGAAACGACATACACAAAAATACCAAGTACTACATCATGATCAATATAAGGACGTATATAGACTCGTTTATGCTTTTGCATCATTATCCCATAAACTAAGACACAATACCATATTCTAGGTTGCTCGTTGAAGTTCTCACGGCATATCCATCATTCTCATTATACATTTGATATCGTTTACTTGGAGGTGAGTTCATAGCCCCACTTTCTATTACTTAATTGTTTTACAAACCCTTGGGGGGGATACATGCTATTTTTAAACTGAACACATTGCTTTGAAACTGTACGTTATATCTGAATGTTTTATTGGCACTAAGTAACCGATTTCCATGTTAGAAGTCCCTATATCATGAACCATTAATCACGAGCGAGTGAACGCGAATAATGTGGATAGATCTATCAGGATTGACGAATCCCGTTTGTTTAACCAAGACCTGGCAAACAAACGCGCTCTATTTGAGAATTCTAGGTATAACGGCAAATTACCTACTAGGGCCACTATTCCTATTATATCAATTTCTATTGATACACTGTTAACGTTTTGGTTGTCATGAGCTTAGTGCATTAACAACTGTTTTGTTTCTAACTATGAATGTGAGACTAATTACCTCACGTTATAAATATTGTGTTCAACTGATTAACTAAAACTCTATGAATATCACTCAACCTTTGTGTTGACCGTTTTAAGCATGTATCTTAGGTCCATAATGATCAAGGATGGCACGGAAGGCCATGGAATCGATCAAGAAGGCTATAACTTACTTTATCATTCGAAAAACATCAAAATACTTTATATTGATGTATTTTGTAAACATTGAACCATCTGGGACCTATCTTTGTAAACTCTGATATATTTTAATAATTCAAATGATACGTCTTTTTAAACGACTCAGTTAGAGATCGTTTTCTATTATTATGATTGTTGTACCGTCGAGTAACACCCAGTTTGAATTCCGCTGCGTATCATGAAATTGGGGGTGTTACACCATCCCTAGTCTCATACGCTCCCACATAAGCTTAGCTATTTTGCATGCATCAACACTTGAGTAAATATTATTTGGTATTCCCAAGATGATTTATTGCATTGCATTCCCATTAGCTTCATAATGACGTTTCTCATCAGCGGTAAGTTCATCCCAAGTCCTAAGTCGTGTGTGTGTTGGACTAGGTGGAGTGCTGTCAGTTATAGAGGGCATCACAAATGGTCCTTCCATAATAACCTTCGTCATCCATTTCCCTCCATCCTTCTTTTGCTCAATGAACCTCATAAAACAAATAGCCAATGGAACATAACTTCCTTTCTCAAGCATAGGAGGATGATTCTCCGAACCGGCATCAACGATTGATTGTTGTCCGTTGGTAATTTGTTGAATTTGATTGAATTGTTGAGACATTTTGATTTGTGTGAATTAAATGATTGCTTGGATCTTGTAAATGATAAAGATTTATGTTGCATGTTTCAAAATGATGTAGTAAATCTCTTTGAAATATTCAAGTTTTAGCAAGGTAGTGTTCAATAAAGTAAGGGTAAAATAGTAATTTTGATATAAGCGATATAGTATCAGCGAGGTAAGACAAATCCTACTGAGTTGAATTAGGTTTTTGACTTTTTGACTTTCCCTACTGAGATGGTTTTGATCCTACTAAGTTGGTAATCCTACTAAGCTGGTTTGAATTTTATCCTACTTCGTTGGTGACGTGTTAATCCAAAATATAATTGATTAAAATAAGAAACTTTTGAAGTTTAAAACGATTTCAGCTGTACAATATCTTGTTATTTCACAAGTTTAACTAGAAAAATGATGACCTTTAACAAAATAACAAGATCTAATAATTTAAAAATTGCAGCGAGGTATGATATTAATTGAAAATGCACCAAACGTTGGATTTTGATGATTTTCAGTTTTTAAGATACATAAGTAGTGTAAAACAAGTCACAAACAATCAATGAAGATTAGAAGCAACAACAGTACAACTACAAAACGATGTTGACACTTATACCTACTTCACTATTTAACGAAAGCTAAAAACTTGAGATTTTGAAAACAAAAACACATCTAAATCATCACCATGGTGCTCTGCCTCTGATACCAGTTGTAGGCTTTCCTTCAATTATTAGAGCGTAAGGAATGTTAACATGTTATAACACCAACTTACCCACCACGTCAGCGCCACATCATTTCAACACCAAATAACATAACACCAAAAAACACCAGGAAATCATAACACCTAATAACACCACTTTTTGAGCCCCACCTTTTTTTAAAATTACACTTTACAAATTCTACCCTCAACAATTTCATTCATTAAACATTTAAACACTTCATTTATAAAATTATACATTATAATACGAAATAAAAAACATTACATTAAAAAAACGACATAAAAGAAATTACGAAATAAAATACGAAATGAAAAATACGATAAGTAAATAACTAAAACTAGTTGTCATCTACATCCATAAAATCCTCACGTTCACGCCAAATATGCTCCATAAGCTGCTGTTGGAGATTAAGATGAACATCTTTGTCACGTAATTCTTTATTCCTTCGACGACGCTTATCACATCTGTCAATCCATCTGTCTTGCATGTGTCTAGCCGGATTCCTGAACAATGCTTTATAGTCACTTAGTGCAAACTTTTGATCTTTTAAAATCATGTTATGCAATATGATGCAAGAATACATGATTCTATGTATCCTGTTAACCTCGTAAGCTCGTGCTGGTTGTTGTATTATTCCCCATCGTCCTTGGAGAACACCAAAACCACGTTCGACATCCTTTCTTGCACTTTCTTGTTGCCTTTTAAAGAAACTGTGTTTATCGTCTGAAGCTGTTGAGAACGATTTGACGAAAGTAGCCCACTGTGGGTAAATTCCGTCGGCTAAGTAATACCCCTTATCAAACACAACTCCATTTACCTCATACGGAGCTACAATGGCTTCATCATTAAGCAGGTCATCGAACAACGGCAAATTATCTAAAACATTGATATCATTATTCGCACCCGCTACACCAAAAAAAGCATGCCAAATCTACAAATCATGCGACGCAACAGCTTCAAACATTATAGTCGGGTATTTTTTATGACCACTAACATATTACCCTTGCCATGACACGGGACAACTTTTTCATTGCCAATGCATGCAGTCGATGCTACCAAGCATTCCCGGAAAACCATGTTCACGCTCATGTGCTGCATATAAGTTTTGAACGTCAAGCATATTTAGTTTTCTTAAAAGTTCAGGATAAAACAAATCAGTAACGCACATATTGAAATTATCTGGACAATTACGTCCGGTACGTGCACTCATTTGCAAATACTCATCGAACGCATCCGATGAGTTGCCGTATGCCAATTGGCGAATAGCCATAGTACATTTCATGAGAACACTAATACTCATCCGACCTGTACAATCGGGTGCTTGGCTAAAGTATGCAAAATGAGCAGGAAGAGGATCGGCAGTATATGATTCAATACCGGAAACTATTTCTACGAAATCTAGTACGAAAGTCTCTATATGGATACTTACAATTTTGATTAAAATAGTCGGCCTTCAAATGCTCTTCTGCAAGCTCACACTCAAGGGAAAGTGGGTTACGGGTTAACCGGAAAGATGATTGGGCTTCTTCTTCTTGTATTCGCTGGTACTCATAGGCGGCCATAATTGCTAAAGCATCGGCTTCATCTTCGATATCGAAAAGGTTTACATGTGTGGCGTAAAAAAAAAAAAAAAAAAAAAAAACAAAAAAAAACTAGCCGTTAGATACGACATTTTTTTTTTTGAATTGAGATAAACTATCGGTTGGTGCAAGTTGTGAGGGGGCGGCATGTAATTTTTATTTTATTTTATTTATTTATTTTTATTTTTTTTAATACCAAGCTAATGTTCACTACGCACGTTTTGTTCTTAACGTAAATTGAAACGCAGTGAAAACGTAAGGTGGGTGGGAATGATAATAACGCAATAACGCCGTTAATATTTGTCCACATAGATCATAACGCAAGTTTCGCATTATCATTCCCTGACCTCTTATCATCACACAATATTTATGATTATAGAACTAAGACACGAGATAAAGAGAGAAGCGAGGTAGCAGGATAGAGAGAGAAAAGATAATATTACACAATGAAAGAGAATTTCTACTAAGCTTATCCAACCACACCCCTTACCTCAAGGTAAGGGTTATTTATAGGGATGAGCATTTCGAACCGAATCCCGAAACCGAACCGGAACCGTACCGGTACCGTACCGAAACGATACCGATTCCCGATATACGGTACGGTACCGGTACTACGAAATAAGTAGTTAAAAAAATCGGGACCACTAATTCAGTACGGGACCGGTACCAAATCGGGAAATTCCCAAAAAAAAACGGGAAAAATCCGATTTCCCGGTACCGGTATCTGAATCCCGTTCGGTACAGTACCGGTACCACTAGTTTATGCTCGGGAAAAAATCGGTACCACTAATTCGGTACGGGGTCGGTACGGTACCGGTACCGTGCTCATCCCTAGTTATTTATACCAGTGGAGTAGCGACGTAGGGAGACTAGCACGGTAGCCAACGGGCCTTAATGGGTCGGGCTACTTTGATAGTTGCATTGTTAACTACTTTCTATCTCGCTACTAGTACATAATATGTATAAACCTATAACAAGACGAGACCTAGAATAACAACACTTATAGAGTGAATCCTAACATCTTCTACCTATCACCTCGGCATTTACCTCATTATCGTCAATCTCTATACATATTTCTTTCTCTTTTACTCCGATATGAAGATTGAAACTTCCCATCTTACCATCCATGTGTTCGACTCCGTTTGTATTCGTATTATTGTTGTACCATGAATCCCTCTCCATTTTCATGTTTTTTAGAGTTAGTACCTTCTCCATTTACATTCCTAATGTTAACCACATCAACGAACCTCTTGTTTTCATGTCCATCCGTATACCCCGCTTTCCATTCATACTACCAACTCGTGCATTCTCGTTGAACTTCTCATGTCTACCCATTTTGTAGCCTATCCCTCTACTGCTCGTATTCCTTCTGTCGCAGGCTACAAATACCTTCAAACACTCCTCTCCAAACCTTATTCTATGTAACCGTCCTAGGAAACCTTCCACACCTCTTACCATTTTGTATCTCACGAAACCATACTTTTTTCCGTTACAAAGTCTTCTTTGAACCATAAACATGTCGAATACGGTACCATATTTTTTGAACACCATCCATAACTTCCCATTCCCCACTCCTCCGGGTAATTGAAAAACATGAACGATATCAACAAAGAACGTTTCACACCGGTGTAGTTAGTCCCTAGTTGCTTGCCATTGTATTCCCCTCTATTTCCTATGTACCTATCTCGCTCACACTCTCTTTCATTCACGAATTTTTCTCTCTCACTTTGCTGTCTAATTTGGGAGCTCACACAAACTCTCTCTCTCTCTCTCTCTCACTCACATAGTTCGTTCTCTCTCACCTTTTTTTACCCATTTTTTACTTTCGAAAACTATTAACACAACAATTATAATTCCTGGTTATAAGATTGTCGAGACTAAACATATACCTTTTAAAAATTTGTGACTGTTACATTGAACTTACAAAGTTCTCTAGTTCAATCTTATGTGACGGTCGACTCAAACCCCTTAAGTTCATGTCCCGAAGACAAAAAAACCACATTCATTAAAAAAATAAAAAAAAAAAAAAAAAAAAAAAAAAAAAAAAAAAAAAAAAAAAAAAAAAAAAAAAAAAAAAAAAAAACTTGTTTGATAACATTTCTCTTTAATTTAACAACTTCTACCAAAGAATAATAACATAAAGACATGAATTTATATGTCAAAGGACCCATTTAAATTCAATAACACAACTAAATTTCCAAATCAAAATGTTTGTTTCTTCATATGTTATATGTTTGATTGTCATTGCAACGTATGCAAAAGAAGAGCTCGAAATTTGCAAGAAGTGTTTTGTGACAAAAAAGTTTAAAGAAACAAAAATTGACGATGAAACATTAAAAGTAAATAAAATAAATATTTTTGCCTCTTATATCTAAAAGATAGAAAATATACACACCTACATACGAGTTAGGATCAAATAAAAAATAAAATTAAAATAAGAAATGTGAGAAGAAACCACAGTCGTACATTTCATATGCATCTACAAAAACATATGCATCTTCCTTTAAATTTCTCCTCTTCATTTGAAATGTGTGATTAAAATTTCTTCTTATTCCTCTTATTTAATTTTTTTTTTCTCACTAGATGTCTTCCTACCTAGATACATTAAAGATAAAAAACGACCACTATTTTTCAAAAATTAAGATTAACGTAGAACCAAAATTCTTTAAATATCCAATGACCTAATCACAGCCACATATTTTTTCATATAAATAAATAAATAAATAAATAAAGAAAAAGAAAAACCTCTTTCCACCTATTTTTTTAAAAATAAAATACCTTGCAAACAGTAAATCGTCAAGTGAAAAAAAAGTACACCATCGCGACGAGTATTTTTTTATCTTTCGGTAGACGGGCACTTTGATATACGTTCAATGAACTTTTTGTCGTTTTTTTTTCCAGTTACGTCTAGAAAAATCACATGTGATTTGTATCACAAATCACATGTGATTTTTTAGATGATTTAAATTCTCGTCGTGATTGTATAATTTGTTTTGCATAACGATTGACAGTTTATAAGATATTTAATTTTAAAAAAAATGATGAAAGTTTATTTATTTATTTATTTTATAAGAAAATAGCAGCTAGTTAAAGAATGCTTATCTATATTGAATTTTCTCTTTTTTCCAAAGCATCTGCAAGTCTACAACCATTAGTGACAAAAACAAAAATTTAGTTTTCTTAAAAAACAAATACCGCCAATCAATAGTTCCACAAACTAAATACTTTCAATGTCATTTTTAAATATACTGATTGTTAAAAATCATAATTTTATCTTAAGGGGAAAAAGTTATAAATACATAACGTACTTTTCAAAATAACTCATTATGCTCTATGAACTTTACTTATTGTCATAATACATAACCGTTTTCATTTTATTTGGTTATTTAACGACCATTTGCAACAAACATTTGCACCGTTAGTCCTTTATACTAACGACCGTTTATACTTAACTCAAAAATTGGTTTTCATACGTTTTTGTCTGTTTTTTTTCCGTTTTTTGTCCGTTTTCTTACGGGTTTTCCGTTTTTATACGTTTTCGTTCGTTTTTATATGTTTTCGCCCATTTTCTTTTGTTTTCATCCGTTTTTCTTACGTTTTTGTCCGTTTTTGTTACGGTTTTTCAGTTTTCATACGTTTTTGTCCGTTTTCATACATTTTTATACGTTTTCGTCTGTTCTTATACGTTTTTGCTTGTTTTCTTATGTTTTAATCCGTTTTTCTTACGTTTTTGTCCGTTTTTATACGTTCTAGCCCGTTTTCTTACGTTTTCTCCCGTTTTAATATGTTCTTGTCTGTTTTCTTACGTTTTCATATGTTTTTATCCGTTTTCTTACATTTATACACTATTTATAATAACATTTTTTTTAATTTTTTTTAAATTTGGTTTTCTTATAATATTTATTATAAATTTGGTTTTCTTATAATTTTTCTAATAATTTTTTTTTCCTAAATATATTTAAAATTTTTACATGTGTGTAAAAATGTGTATAAACACGTGTATTAAAATGTGTATAAAAACTTATATAAAAATGTGTACGAAAACGTGTATAACATATTTTTATACACTTTTTTATACACATTTTATACATGTTTTTATACACATTTTTACACACGTGTATAAATTTTAAAGATATTTAGGGAAAAAAATTATAAGAAAAGTTATAATAAATAACTATAATAAAACAGGCTAAAACGTATAAAAACGGACAAAAACGTAAGAAAAACGGATTAAAACATAAGAAAACAAGCAAAAACGTATAAAAACAGACGAAAAAACGTATGAAAACGGACAAAAACGTATGAAAACTGAACAACCGTAACAAAAACGGACAAAAATGTAAGAAAAACGGATGAAAACATAAGAAAATGGGCAAAAACGTATAAAAACGGACGAAAACGTATAAAAACGGAAAATACGTAAGAAAAACGGAAAAAAAACGGAAGAAAAACAGACAAAAACGTATGAAAACCAATATTTGAGTTAAGTATAAACGGTCGTTAGTATAAAGGACTAACGGTGCAAATGTTTGTTGCAAACGGTCGTTAAATAACCAAATAAAATGAAAACGGTTATGTATTATGACAATAAGTAAAGTTCATAGAGCATAATGAGTTATTTTAAAAAGTACGTTATGTATTTATAACTTTTTCCCTATCTTAAGAGGCTACATGATGAAAAAGCTCAAACTATGGATGAATAATGTATATTTTTAAATAACAACCTTTTAATATATTCATTTTTATATTTTGATGTATCGTTATACTACATGTTAATTTTTTATCACTAAAATTAAATAAAACCTTTGTTTCCTTAAAGGGGTAAGGATCCAGTGAGAAGAAAACTTATAATGAGAAGGATGAGAAATAACAATAACCACATATTTGAGATGCGTCGACTTAAAATAGATGCATCTCTATTCATTTAGATGCATCCCAATTAGTTTTAAAAGTAATTTTGAAGTGAAAACGATGCAAAGTAGTACTTGCAACAAATTTGACCCGCAGAGGACAAAAAATACATAGGATTTTCCTAAGTTGCTAAAATGCATCTAATATATGTATATGCATCTAATTTTTAGCTAGAAAATATATTATGGTGCATCTAAAAGATTAAGGATGCATCTAGTTCAAGTCGATGCATCTCTAATATGTGGTTATAGTTATTTCTCATCCTTCTCATTTTAAGAGTTCTTCTCATTTGATCCTAAGTCAGAACCTTTTTCTTAACTTTTTCCCTTTACTAATGCAATTTAATAATAATAATAATAACAGTAATAATAATAAATCATTCCAACTAATAAAAATTGGCTAAAAAGTAACATAGTGACACATATTCTTCTAAACTAATGATAGTTTACTTTAGGGGAAGATAGAATAAGGGGGTGTTTCTTTTTCCTCTTAGCTAAGAGATACGGACCCACTAAACATAATTTAATATTTCTTTTTGCAATGGGGCCCACTCATTTCCACTAATTCATCTATATATGGAGGGTGTAAAATATGAGCCCCTCCCCATTAAGAGGAAGTAATAGAAGTGAGGCCTACTCATTTCCTTAGCTAAGAGGAAAAATAAACACCCCCTTAGAAAGCATAGGCGTTCAATAAAAATAAATAAATAAATAACTACCTTATCCGTCTCAAAATACTCTATTTTTTACTTTTTGTCAAAAATGACAATTTTATCTCAACTAATTAATTAATAATTTTTTTAAGATTTTTTAAATAATTTTTCAAGTAAAAATAGTATGGTAAATAATAAATAACTACCTTATCCGTCTCAAAATACTCTATTTTTTACTTTTTGTCAAAAATGACAATTTTATCTCAACTAATTAATTAATAATTTTTTTAAGATTTTTTAAATAATTTTTCAAGTAAAAATAGTATGGTAAACAAGAGTAATTTTTCTCTTATTCATTTTAAGCACTGAACAATTAGTTTAATAAACTCTAAATAACTAATTTGTGAGAATATTTAAGAAACAATAAAAAATAACTGTTAAACTAAATGAAGATGACATAATATGAAAAGTTAGATACAATAATAACAGCTGAAAGAATATCAAAAGACTATAATCATNAAAAAAAGCCTATAATCATAGTCAATTCTATATATATCAAATTTCCATTTGCATGACGCAATCCAAATGTGAATTTGTTGTACAAAAATAGCATCAGTATTGCGGTGGCTTTCTTCTTTGCACCATTTTTTTTCTCTCTCACTTCTTTGCATGTTTCAACTCAATTTCCAAAACCCATTTATAAAAATCCAATCTTTTTTAGTTTCTTGAAAAAAGGAAAAAGAATGAAAAGAAGTGGTAAATCAGAGTGGTTTATGTCACTAAGACAAGTTCAGTTTCTTATTGGTATTGGGTTCTTGTATATTGTTTTTGTTAGTTTATTATTACCTTTTGTTTTTAAGTCAGTTAGTTATGATGATCAAGATTATTATGATGATCAAGAAATGTTAAAAAGTGCTAGTTTTGATATGTTTCCACTCACTAGTGAACAAGAACTGCATGAAAAAGATGGCCCAATTAGTACTAATGTTACAAAGATTGGTTTTTTGAGAAAAGTGAAAAATCCCATGTTTTCTAGTTTGAAATTTGATGATGTTAATGTGTCGAAAAGCGGGTTTGGTGCTATTCATAAGTCTGCAATTGAGGCTTTTTTAGTTGGGAGAAAGTATTGGGAGGAATTGGAGTTAAGTGGATTTGAGTTGCCTAGTTTGGAGAATTTTAGTAGTAGTGGGAACTATAGTAAAGAAATGTGTCGTGATTCGGTTACTTTAACGGGGTCTTTGTTTCGTAAAAGGGGGAATGTTATTGTGCTTCCATGTGGGATGACATTAGGATCACATGTTACTGTTGTTGGTAGGCCTAGACAGGGACATCTTGAGGAAAACCCGAGAATTTCGTTGTTGAAACCGGGTCAGAATTTGATGGTTTCGCAGTTTATGATGGAGTTACAGGGTTTGAAAACGGTTGATGGGGAAGACCCACCGAGGATTTTGCATTTTAATCCTAGGTTGAAAGGGGATTGGAGTGGGAAACCGGTTATTGAAATGAATACTTGTTATAGGATGCAATGGGGATTAGCGCATCGGTGTGAAGGATGGAGGTCTAGAATCGATGAAGAAACTGGTAAGTCAAATCTTAAGTCGATCTATGTATTAGTATTCGGTTGAATTTATGTTTTCTGAATGGTTTAAAATGCATTGCAAGTGACTTTTGAGTTGGCAAGTTTGGTGGTATTTGCCTGTCTGGGATTGCTTATTAAAACTGTTGTGTTATTTTATGCAACAAAGTTACCAGTATTGTAGATATTTTTTGATAGCTTATCGAACAGCTTATATAGTTATATGATTATCTAAGGGCGAAAACGGCAGTTTCTAATTTTCAATTTGGGATATTCTTGTTCCAAATTGATTTATCTGCATGTAGTTTCTTGTTTGGGATTCATTGGTCCTCGCTGTGATTATAAGCCAAGGATGTCTTCTTTAAGTTGAAATTAGCATGTGCTTTTTGTCTTCGTGTGCTTGTTTTAGTTTTAAGTGGGAAGGCTTATAGAACAAGAATTTGTTTAAGTTTTTACTTGATTCTTCCTAATAAATTTCGAGGTTATGCCTGCTAATATTCTGGCTTATTGTAGTCGATGGGAAGGTGCAATGTGAAAAGTGGATACGGGATGATGATGGTTCTGAGGAAACCAAAACGAGCTGGTGGTTGAACAGAATGATCGGGCGAACAAAGAAGGTGCGATATGATTGGCCCTTTCCTTTTGAAGAAGGGAAGTTATTCGTCCTTACTCTTAGTGCTGGCTTGGAGGGTTATCATATCAGTGTTGATGGTAGACACATAACTTCATTTCCATATCGAACTGTAAGTTTATTCCTTAGCTGTTCTTATTATGAGAACTATCTGATTTTCTATTAATATTAGAGGTGGCAATTTTGACCTATCTACTTATGAATGGGTCGATTTGGTAACTGTCTTATCTCAAAAGAGTCTAAACAAATTTAGATTTGTGGAGAACGAGTCTACTAAAGAACGGAGCTAAGGGGCAACGAGTCAAAGTCAAAAAGTTGGCTAAAATGGGAATGGTTTCAAGTGGCCGAACTGTGTAATTGTCACCCCAAGTCTATTTTTAGTGCATACAATTTTTAATATGGAGTATGTTCTAAGATTTAGATAATTAAGGTAACAATGCTGCTTTTGTAATCATCATTATTGCATTAAAAGTTTATTGACATTTTTTTTTATGAAACTGGAGAAAAAAGTGTCGATCCGCCCAACCTGATCTAGTACTAAATGAGATGCTTAAATCAACCCGTCTTGACTTTAACCCAACCTGTCCGGCCTGCCCATCATGCCACCTCACTTAAGGTGTAGACAGTGAAGATACTCATTCTATGTTTTTCTTGATGCTATTAGGGATTTGCATTGGAAGATGCCACGGGTTTGTCTTTGAAAGGAGATGTTGATGTGAACGCCATATTTGCTGGTTCATTACCCTCAACACACCCTAGTTTTGATCCCCAAAGAAACCTTGAAATGTTGGATAAATGGAAGACCCCACCCCTTCGGGAGGCACCTATCCATCTGTTTATTGGTGTCCTTTCAGCAGGAAACCATTTTGCTGAGCGGATGGCTGTCCGGAAGTCATGGATGCAGTATGATGTCGTGAAGTCATCACATGTTGTTCCACGTTTTTTCGTAGCACTGGTAAATAAATATAGTTAGACATGGCAAGCTCGAAACTTTTACTTATGAGTGGGTTAATTAAGGTGATGAATGGGTCAAATGGGTAAAATCAAGAAGGTTTTGTCAAACATGCAATGAGTTAAATGTCGTCCAAAATGTATTTTAAATGCAAATGCTTCCAAATTGTTAAATTAAGATTTATAATTCTGGGGAAATATAATTTCCTGTCAACCCGACCTGTAATAGTCAATGCAGCTTTAGATGTCATTTTAAGTCGCTGCAAATTAATTTTAACAGCATGCAAGAAAGGAAGTCAATGCTGAGTTAAAGAAAGAAGCAGATTTCTTTGGTGATATCGTCATTGTGACATACATGGACAATTATGACCTTGTTGTTCTGAAAACAGTAGCTATATGTGAATATGGGGTGAGTATTGACATGCAAAAGAATTTTTTTAGATGATAACATTGTTTTATGTATAAAAAATTACTCATCGTCGGTTGTTTATAATGTGTTTTAGGTTCGTACAGCTTCTGCAAAATATATAATGAAATGTGACGATGACACATTCATTAGAGTTGATGCAGTTCTTGGTGAAGCAAATAAAATAGACGATGGAAAGAGCCTGTATTTAGGAAATATTAACTACTACCATAAACCCTTACGATATGGCAAGTGGGCTGTAACATATGAGGTAATGCTCTGTTTCATCTTTTCTACAATAAAATATCTAAGATACTCTTCACGAAATCAATGATCTTTTTATTTCAAATATGTCTAGGAATGGCCAGAGGAAGATTATCCACCTTATGCGAATGGCCCAGGGTACATTCTATCATCTGATATCGCTGAATTCATTGCTTCCGAGTTTGAGAAACATGCGCTGAAGGTTTGTCTCGTGTCTTCTGTTTCAACCCAATGTGTTATGCATTATTATAGAGGGGGCAATTCAGACTGGTTTACTTAAAGAATGGTTTGACGGGTGAAACTGGTGAAAGTCACCCAAATTTAGATGCTTACCGTCTCCCAAAACGTTAGTAAATTTTGAAATTCTTAATTTTTAATAAGATAGTTATTAAGTCATATTCAAAACACTCACTATTTATGAAGAATGGACAAAAAAGTATTTGTGGCTCACCATCACCTGATTCAGTCCACACTACAAAGACAATTTCCAACCTGCCCGACCAGCCCATTGTGCCTATCCTATACGCCATGCTAACGAACTGATCCCTGTTCACATTTTTCATAGTCTGTACTTAATGCTAACTAACTGGTTGTGCAACAGTTGTTCAAGATGGAAGATGTAAGTATGGGATTGTGGGTAGAGCAGTTTAACAAAACAAAACCTGTAGAGTACGTGCACAGTTTGAAGTTCTGTCAGTTCGGTTGCATAGATGGTTACTATACAGCACACTATCAATCACCAAGACAAATGTTGTGCATGTGGAACAAGTTACAGCTTCATGGCCGTATTGAATGCTGCAACATGAGATAACACCCATCGTTTTCCATTTGCAGCTTCTTCAAACAAAACCATCTCTGTACAAACGGGCTGATTAGTAGAGCTCCTTTCAGCAACTTTTTTTTTTTTCTTTTTTCTTTTTGACATATGTAACCCATATTCAGACAACACTAGAAGAGTTAAAGAACGATTATCATATGGGTTTTTCTGTAAATATCATTTTAATGCAAAAGAGAGGATCATTCCATTATTTTTTTTTGAACATAATGATCATTCCATTAGAACCAATGGAAAAAAGTACTTCCACAACCACATGTCGATACTAAGATAGGTGACACACTAAAATTACTTGTTTGATGACCAATTTCGTTTTGAACATATTTCACCGTTTGACATTCAAAGATTCACATGAATGGGTCAAAATCGCCATGTAAAAACAGTGAGTAGCAATGCCTCCTAGTATAAGGAGCTTTTTAACAGCTGATTACTAAACTTTTGGTAAAATGAAACTTTGCACCAAAATAAGTGATCACTAAAGCACCATCGACAAATCCCCCTTTCTTTAATTGTAAACAACCTACAAAAGGGTCGATAATTCGACATATCTTCTCAGCATGCGTTGGGGATGGGCTACATAAAATTTCACCAACGAAGCATCCTAATAAGTTTTCTTCGTCCTGGGTGAACTTAAGTAAGAAAATCTAACAAGATATATTTATATATATCATACAACTAGCTTAACCCTTAGAGATCTATGGCTCCGGGAAGCTTTACACATTATCAGTATCATCATCCTTCATTATCGGACCATCTTCAAAGCCTGAACCTGGTGCAAGCTCATTTAGATCAAGAAAACCTCTTTTGCCAGCACCACCTTCATGTTCGTCTTTAACAGGGTCGTCCACTTTTATTGGTGGTTCAGGTTCACTTTGCTCTTCCTTTTTTATCGTCGGGTTTTCTTCAATAAGGCTTGGCTGGTCAAGCTTCACCTTCTTTTCCTCGTCATCATTTTCCTTATCATCATCCTCACCATCATCATTGCCACTACCATCATCGTCATGATAATTAACTTCATTATCATCGTGCTCATCAACTTCAATATCATTGTGCTCATCATTGCCATCAGTTTCCTCGCTTCCCGTTGAATAATCAGGATTGTCACTTGCTTCTGAGTTTTCGTCTGAACCATTTGATTTCTCAGGCTTATCCAACTCAGATTCAGACTCAGAAAACTCATACTGCTTGTAATCAATACGGTTACGAGTTGCCCGATTACTGCGTCTTAGGCCATCCTGGAGTTTACCAACTGACCTCAGTTTCGCTGACCTCCTTGTCCGGCCCGACACTTTTAATCTCTTGGATCTTTGTGGCACATCACTGTCTTCACTTGCACTCAATGAATCATCTCCTTCATCCTCTTCAGCATTTTCTTCTTCCAAATGATACTCATCTTCATCCTCTTCAGAACTACTAGACATCTCCCTCTTTCCTTTTCGTTGCTTTACATAATCATCATCATATACAACTTCACCAACTACATCCTCATCGCTATCCATGTCAGCATCATTGTCTGAAACCGCTTCAACAAACTCGTGTGCTGAATACCTTTGAGGCCTTTGCCTCCTCCGGTTGCTGTACATAAACAAAATACAAGTAAGGTCAGTCACGGACGATATAGGCTGATTAGACGGGTTCGGAACTAATAAGAAGTTGGCACGGTTTGAGCTTGAAATGGGCAACTTCTTTGGTGTGGGTCGAAATGAGTTAGATGGACCAGCAGAAAACTTGATGTTCATTCCTTTTTTTAGCTTGTAACAAAACTATGTGTTAAAGTTTCAACTGATCTCCCTTTTTTCTCAAGTTTCTTGATTTCACCCATACAATCCTTTTGAGCTAAAAATAAAACCACATTAATCCATTCACACGTAAAGTAGAGATTGACACCTCTACCATATTCCAATTACACTTTTCAAAGAAACAGGGGGTTATATTCCGATCCATTTGACCCGTTCCATTTTTATCCAGTTTTATATGTTACAATGTTCTGAATCAATGCATTACTAGGTGAATAGGTTGAAACTGCCACGTCTAATACACAAATTGTGAGGAAAACAGGAGTACCTTCGATCCAACTGCTCAGCTGCATGGTCCTCATCTGTTTCATCAAAATCGAGTGAATCATGCGATGACGGACTTGATGAGGGTTGATGAGAATTTTGTGACGGGCCAACCGATGTACCATTTGTAGAAGCATCATGATGTCTCAATCCTTCTCTTCTTGAGGTAGGTTCCAGAGATGGTTGTGCGCTGCAAAATAAATGATTAAGAAAATGCCTAACGAAATATACTTTATAATCCGTAATCCACACAAACGTGCACGGTGTTCAGAGATATGAATTGAAATAGTAAAGATTGTGAATAAGTACTTGGTTATCTTGAGAGCCTCATTGATTGATCGATCATAGTCATCTGCAAAAACATCCAATCACTCCCTAAAATTAGAGGGTGGTAAATTTGCCTTGTAAAGATAATCAAACACTTTGTTATAGATAGGTGTTTTACACGTCAGACCAATAGTCAAACATAATACAGGTGATAATTTAGACCCATCAACCTTTTATAGTAACAGGTCAAATGTCCAAACTGGATCAAAAGTTTCTTATAAACCGATTTAGGGTATGTTTGGCGAAAGTAACTGTTGCTGGAACTGGTGCTGGTGCTGGAGATGGTGCTGGAGATTATAAAAAGAGATTATTTTTATAAGCTACATGAAGTAACCTTTGGTTTTAAGAGATTATGGAAGATTATTTTTTTTAGAATCTCTTATAAGTTATGTCTGCCAAACAAGGATTATTTTTTAAGTAGCTTATTTTCTGAAAAAATAAGCACAATCTCTCAACAATCTTGTGTACCAAACATAGCCTTAGGGTATGTTTGGCGAAAGTAACTGTTGCTGGAACTGGAGATGGTGCTGGAGCTAGTGCTGGAGATGGAGATTATAAAAAGAGATTATTTTTATAAGCTACATGAAGTAACCTTTTATTTTAAGAGATTATGGAAGATTATTTTTTTTATAATCTCTTATAAGTTGTTATGCCAAACGAAGATTATTTTTTAAATAGCTTATTTTTTTGAAAAAATAAGCATAATCTCTCTATAATCTTCCACAATCTCTTGTGCCAAACATACCCTTAAATCATAATAGCCTCCTAATTATTTTAATGAATTTTCATTGTAATGACATAGTTCTTGCAATCATATTATTAACACATTCGCATTTCCAGGAAATAAATGGCCAGGACAGTTATTGTTGGTCAACATGGGCTGACCCGTTTGACCTGTATAATAAACAACTCATCTCAATCCAAACCTGTTTTGAGCAGATACGCAATAAGCCGACCCACCCATGTCCCACCTCTACTCAAACACTTTAATAAACTGTATGCACTAAAAAGATGCAAATTTTGGTGGGACAGGAATATAGAACTTGTAAAAGGGCACTTGGTCACTTACAACTAACCGCACAGTATCAGATTGTGAATTAAATATTGGACCAAGTAAATGATGAATATCATATCTATTTATAACAGAAAACACATATAAGATCCATAATCTTTACCAAAAGTGTAGGACACAGGTTTTCTGCCACGCTTGGAGCGGCCTGGACCAAGTGCATCGATCATCATACTATCAAGAAGAAGAGCCTGCCGATGCTGTTTCTTGAGCGCCTTCTCTTTCCTCTACACCAATGAAGGAATAAAAAGGTCATATAGCTGAGATGATCAAATGACACTTGACATAATAAAATTTAGTGCACTTATTAGAATTACTTATTCAAGAATAAATAGCAGATCACAAATAAATTACTACCTTAAGGACCTTCTCAATCTCTGGTAGCATGTTTTCTGTTATTTTCTTCCCAAGTGAAGCCTCAGTTCGGTTTTTGCTAGCAGATAGTTTTTCCTATCAAAACAAGAATAAAACCTTTAACAGGGAACTAAAGAGAAAAAAAAAATGGTTCTTGACAATACTGGTATCGGATAATCAGTAATAAAATCTTTTTTCACCATATCGAACTGGTAAAAAAAGTAAAAAAGAAGTATATCGACTCCTAAGATAAACCCTAAAATAACTTTGTGGCTGTTGACTAAAGCTGTTGTAAAAAAAGGAACAGGGTAGAGGTGGCTCAGTTAGGGTTGTGTAACTGTATTATCTCAGTTCGGTCAAACAGGTTCGAAGTCTGCCAGTCTATCTTTATACATACATCCTAAATCGGTTTAGTTCAAAGACATAAGAGGATGTTTGGATTGCTTTTTTTTTTTTTTTTCTTTTTCTTTTTCTTTTTTCTTGATACTTTTTTTTTTCACTTTTTTCTTTCTTTTTCATGCCTTAGTAACTTCTCGACTCCGAACCTTCACGATTTCAATCCAAGACCTACCGCTAACTGTCAGGGTTAGAATGTAGGATCCAAGGCCCGATCTCAATCCGAAGTCTTGAAGCACCTTAGCTTATACATAACAACGGGCTTTAGGGTAGCTCTGAAACCTCATGCGTACTACGCTTATACAACGATATTCAATACAACTTCAACNCTTTTAGCAGAGAAAGTTTTGGGTCATCCAAACTGCTTATCTGCTTATTTTGAGGTAAAATAAGCAGTTTCTGGTAAGCAAGTAGGAAGTTGTTTATGTTATTCATCGCAAAGTGGTATTTTTTTTCACTTTCATATTTAACCTAAAACCTTTAATATATGGAGTTGACTGAAACATTCTAACAGATCGTTATTTTTTCCGGGTCTAATTGCAGTTTTTACAGACAAGCAAATCCAAACACTAATTGTTGAAGTGCTTACTTTTAAGCAGCTTATAAGTACTTAAGTTAAAGCAAAAAATAAAAGGAGCAATCCCAAACACCCACTCAGATTATTAAGGTAATAATGTTGTTTAAAAATCAAATATTTACGTGTCACATATTTGAGACGGAATTTCAAATATGGCCAAAACATTCTTGCATGTCTATATAGTGTCAGTGCGTTGCGATGTGTACTAATTTTGACCTGTTTCAAACCAAATCCATACCCACCCAATCCGGCCAGTCCATCCCTGTCACATCTAGATAGGGGGGAAAAATCCCTTGATGAACTTACTGAAACGTCTATGAACTCATCCAAATTAGTAGCAACTGTTTCCCACTGGTAAGATGAAACGGACTGTACATTTTTCCCTTTCCCTTTCTTTACCTCCACTGTCCTAATTTCACGGTATAATCGCTGCCCAATGATAGGATCGTCCTCGTACCTAATCAGCAACAAACAAGAAAATATTTAGAAAGTTCACACATGGCGACCATGGACCGTCCCATATAAAGATTAAGATTTGATCATTTTGTAAGACTTTTGGCTGATTAGGATTAGATGTGAAATAAAGATTGGTGTATTACCAGTAAGAAACTCCGTGAGAATTTCCACTCGTACGTTCTTTACGAAATGTTGATAGAGCAACACCATTTTTTATAGAGTCGTCTATGTAGTGTCTGATATCATCTTGCTGTAAGAGTTATGAGCCATATTCAGTTGACTGTTCAAATTGATAGCACTTAACAGACCATGCAACATAAGGATAAAAAGGTCACATAAAGAAAAATGGGTACCGCAACACGAATATCACACAAGGCTTTCAAAATGATCACGCGAATGGTAGGGTCAAGTGTGTTATATGTTTCAATTTCCGCCCTGAAAGAACAAAAAATGAGGAAAAATTAACGAAAATGAATGCCATCAACAATGACCATAAATGCATCATCACTTACCCATGATTCGCAACAATAGGTAATTCCCCCTCTGCAACCTGCAATATGGTTTCAGGTAAAACAAGTTATAAACACTACAGAGTTGACGTTTTAGTACCAAAATGCTATTGAAATGATGACATTATAATGTACCCAGTGCCACCAATCTCTTAGCTTTCTGCATAGAACAGTAATCCATGTGTTGCTTCCTAATGTCATCCGAGCAATTGGGGGTATTGCCTAAATAGAAAACATTATAGCAGTAAGACATTATACGATTACCAAGAATACCAATAATAAGAGAGCATAAGGCAGGATAACCAAATGCAAATTATGGAAGGATATATGTTACTGTAATGCCATTTGTAGACTAAAATAAAGTAATATGTGAGCCAAGATATGAAGAATGACTCTTGCTTTAATTTGCTCTATTTAGTATCTACATAGATGTCACGGAGCTAAAAGAAAAATAACAGCTAGCATACTCAAAAGTCCTTTGAGTTCAGTTGATGTTATTATCAGAACCAGAATATCAGGTCCTCATTAGTTCAACCTACTTTTCCCTAGTATACCATAATTTCTGTCAACAATTTATTACAGGGTTTTTTTTCCCCCGTAATCCAGTGTTTTATGTTCTAAGAGGGTATAATTGCACTTGGAAGATGAGACGAAAGCCAATGAAAAGCATATCTTGTAATGCAAATTAAGAAAAACGCAAATTAAGTAGACCGTCACTGAAAAAATGAATGAAAAAAAAAATATATTCCAGACTTGGTAGTATCTGGTTAGTAACTTAGTATCTAAAAATACTTGCCTTCTCTTTAACACAGCATTTATATAACTCAAAGGTATAATCTTTAACAAGATGTAGGAGATCCGATTAGAAGTTATGGCTTATCAAACCCTATTACGCCATTATCAATAACGAGCATATAGGCTAATAGGCCATAATCTTACCAGCGGACGTTAATATGGGCATTAATTTGACTCATTCATCACAACTTATAGTATAGGTTTAAGCAAAACTAGCAAACGTTTTGCCATCACATCATTTAAGTTACAGAACTCTAGATTCACATATAGTTTAGTGGCCATTAAATGCCCAAGCAGTTATTAGCAAGTGGGAGTAGTTTCATTTAATACTTTATATGGATACATAGTGCGTCAAACACTCAGGTACAATCCGTTATAAATCTGCGTATAGTTTAATTTGTGTAAGGTATTCATAATGTAGAATTGTAGATATCGAGATCCTAAAAAACTAGGCTATGTAGAAAAATAAGATACATTCATACGGTAACAAACTAACAATAAAGCTCGAAAGCTGTTCCTGTGTCCGTGTCAGGGGAGACCATCTCTTCTTCTCAGGAACACGATACTTGGACTAAATTAGGGGAACCGGCATTCATTCAAGTTCCATAACGATGGAGTATACTCCTAGATATATATCCGTTAAAACTGATTTAAACAGAAGGTTACTTTATTCCTGAGAATCAATTTAAACTATGTAACTGAATTTGGGTTGATTTTTCTTTTTCTTTTTAACGTGGTTGCTTTAGATTAAAACATATAATCATTACTTAATCAAATGAAGTTCGGTTGTGAATTCTTGTTAAACTTACAAACCTCTCATGCTTGCCACTTGAAAAACCCTGGTTATCCATCACCAAGAAATACTATATAGGCCATCAATCGTACCATTGGAAGTTGATATGGCATAGATATGAATCATTTAATCGGGTTCCATAACGATCAATATTCGTACGTATCAACAAGAATTCATGTTGAGAAGAGAAACGGTATATCTGACTATCTGAGAATCAATTAAACAATGCAACTGGATTTCTTAAGTTACATTTTTCTTAAAAGTCTTGAATTTCCAATAAAGCTTCTAGGTTTTACTTTAAATAATATGTTGACATCGTCAGAGTAATCCAAACTCGAAGACGGCCACCTTACATGCACGTATAAGATTTAACCCTAGTTTGGTAAAATGATTTCTGTGCGTCCGTCGTGGTTCTACTACTATTTTACTTACACATCTACTATTTCACAAACCTAGATAGTTAGGATTTGCCTCCTATAAGGCCAACACATGACCTTCCCGACTCAAACCTATTAATCCATTATCTAAACTTCCAAACTTCAAATCACCATCTGACCGTCTACCACTTAACTAACGGTCATCTTGGCATGCATTTATTATGATCACCTTCCCAACATCGTGACCCATCTCATTCGGTGTAAATTCTAAACTTGTTCTATAACGGTCACTTTAAAGTTACAAACTTTAGCGTGTATCTTGGCGCCTTTCTTCATATTTCCACCATTTATAGCAAGCACAAGTCATAACAAATATATTTTACGTAGTCTATAAAAATTTAACCAAAATTTACCAACCTTCAATAAAGGCATGTGTATATCACCCAAAGTCGCATTCGGCGTTATCAAAGCAGTTTCAAGCTCCTCCACTGAAAACTCAGCATCAATATTCAAAAGCGACCTAAAAACCTGCAAAAACAAACCAACAATCACTCCACCAAAAAAATCTCAAAACACCAAATTTCACCCACATTCTAATCTACAAAAACTCACATTGAAAAAATTCAAAACTGCAGCTAACTCCCACATAGACCTAATATTCCACCGTGACATTTGCCCCATTTGCGCCAAAGGAGGCTCCTTAACCAAAACAGTCACAATCTTACTAAACTCATCAACCGGAGACGGAGGCTCCTCCTCCTCCACCTCCTCCACCACCTCTCTCCTAACTTTCCGCTTTTTCGACTTCTTTTTTCGCACCTCTGCTTCCGCAGCCGCAGCTGCGTGAAGCCTCGCAGCAGAGCGTGCAGTACACGCTCTCGAAGGCCTCTCTCTTCTCACCACAACATTATCACCCCCATTCACTACAGTTTTTTCAGCTTTTTGGTCATGGATCGGTGAGGAAGACATAATTACAAATGGGTTGTGATTAAACAACAAAAAGATTGGATTTTTAATAAGGGTTTATGAAAAAGATCATTTTTTATATAAAATTAGTATAATTAATGGGTAAAAATCGTTTTTTGATGAATTAGGGTAACAATTTGATGTAAAGATTGAATCTTTATGTGAAAAGGTGATTAGGGTTTGATGAAATTAGGGTTTGAATTGAAAATTTGGGGGAAAAGAGTGAGAATGTGTTTTGACAAAACTGGGATCAAAAGAGAGCTTCTTATGAAATCTTTGTTCATATGACTTGTTGTGGTGGTGTTGTTGTAAGTACTACAAGACTTCAAGTGTGTTCGTGTTGTGTGTCTTGTTACTTTTACGTCAAAACAATTTTTTTATTTTTTCATTTTTTGTTTTCTTTTAGTGTTGGATTTTTTATTATTGGTATTTTGAGTTACATAAATTTTTTTAAGATATCGTTTGACTGGTCAGATGTATAAAAGTTGCAAGTTTTGTAATGGGAAAAATAACTTTTTAGATTTTGTAGGAAAAAAAAAAAAAAAAAAAAAAAAAATCCTGATTCAGTTCATATCAGAGTTATGAGTCATCTGCGTTAGTAATTTTGTATATCTTGTTTCGCTAATATTTTATTGATTTTCTTTTTTTGCCAATTTGCAAAATGTAAAAAAACCGCTTCATCGAGGTAGCCACTCTAAGGTAGTAAATTACGAGACCGACGTAACTTAAAGTGAGTCCTCTCATGGCGAATCTAGATAAATTTACCAGCATTGTAATTGTTGTTTTAAAAATGATATTTTGTTCTTTTTATTAACAAAAAGAATGTCAATAACTGAGTGAGTGTTGTTCTTGTTACATTATTACATCAAAATGTCTTGTAAAATTTCATCTCACCATTACAACCTTAACTTACCACAAGCAATTTCATGTGTCGGAATGGTTGTTTTTAGGTATTACATAGCTTCAAAATCATGTTTCATGTGTTTACAACTATTGTAGTGTTTAGTAATTTATTGTTTCCCGCCAATCTACATCTTCTTGTGGAATTTACATACTCATGATTGGGTTAAATTTGAAATTGTTAATTTGTCAATAAGATGGTAAGATGAACACTTATATTTTGAGTAAACTTGTCTCTCTATTTTTTCTTGATTTTGCACGTTATGTCATTGTTGTTCTATTTTTGCAAATTATGCCACTATTGTTTACTTTTTGCTGCAAATTATGTCCCTCGGCCTAACGATCGTTATTTTCTCCCGTTAGCTACTGTTCTACGCCATGTGAAATGACTATTTTACCCTTGTCTTCAACCCACCTCTCATTTTATTTTGAATACGCGGTTTTATTTTTATCCCACCACATCTCCCATCACTTTTAACCATCAATTGCAATCAAACTAACCGGATTCTTATCACAATAACATCAAGAACACAATTATCAACTAAATTTACTTCAATTTATTACCTATTTCACAATTTGCAACCATATTTTTTTCAAAATAAAAAATGGCATGAACTAGCACAACCACTTAAAACAACATAGACAAAGAAGAAATCGCATCTAATCATCCATTGTTTCTACAAACAAACTGATGAAAACATATAGATTTGAAATTCATAGATGTTATAAAAAAATATTACATAAACATAGTAAAAACTTAAATTAAGGCAAACTAAAAGTCAACAAAGCAAACTGAAATTAATACAACCATATCTTGAAAGATAGATAAGAAAGCTTTCATGGTTTTTTGACTCGTTCCTCCATGAGTTGCACGATATAGTTGTTAATCAATGTCCACATGTGGCACGCCTCTTCCTTATATACGCGTAGTTTCTCACGACCCTGAAATGTATTTTTGCAACATTGACAGTTAGATGCATGTGGTTTTGGCATTAGTCAAAGTGGTGGCTCATGGTCACCGGCATGATACCATTCTGAAGAGCCTTCTACTTTTCTTGGGTAATGGACCGCATGGTTGTGAATTGTGATTGTTAGTTTTTGAGTTTGTGGATTGTGGATTGTGCATCCATGGTGAATGAGTTTGATGCACAATGTTACTAAGATGAAAGTTAAGTACGTAAATGTAGTGTGCTGAAGTAAATAAGTTGTGAGAAGTAAATAAGTTGATGGGATGAGATTGGTAGGTTTGTGTGTAAGTGTAATACCCCGTAATTTACCTAGTCATTAATTATCGCTAAACATGAAGTAATTTATTATAAAGATCTAATTAACCATTTTCATGGTAATTTTTTTTTACTACGAATGATTTCGTCAACTAATTTTGTGACGTAACTCATATTTCATGCAAACGACACCGCACGCGTACCAACCCTACATTAGTAATGGCTTAAGTCCAATGATTTTATTTTTCGGAGTCAATAGCATTGTTTTTATTTTTATAAAAATATTCACAAAAATGTTTTTTTCACATCTTTCTAAAAAAACGTCAAACCAAGGTACCACGACTACATTTAAGCTCAAACGGGACACGATATACAAAACGAGGATCAAAATTATTTTTCCCTCCTCCAATTTCTTTAATGTGCCACCCATAAAAGTCATTGTCACTCACATGAAATTCTTAAAAACCACATTTGATCATGACATCTCATACTAACATGTATTTTATCCAAATTAGTTCGTGCACATTAAAGCTAACACAAAATCAAAGTCAAGCATATCTTCCTTTGTTTCGTTTTTTTTTTTACTGCCGAAGCATCACCATCCCATGATCCCATGCTAACCTTGATATTCTATTTTGATAGTGAAATTACTATGTTTTAACATTAACTCAATATGACAACATACCTTTTATCACTTTGGCCAAAATGCAAGTCAAATGCTACCCCATTTGTCTCCTTCAAAATCTAGTCGAGCCATATTGATCCTACAAATATTATTTTCAAACTTGTTCCATAAAAGCAAACAACTTTCTTTCTTTTCTCATCACACGATCTAGCAAGCTGGACATTTTTTTTCATTTTTTTTAGTGCTAACCTATTAAGTGATTATAATAATGAAGGAACCATGCTTGATTCTCAAATAAAAGAACCAACACATTACATTTTGGTCCTTTTTTTTTTGCTTTCGGCAGACCATCACCAACACCATATCATATTTTTTTTTACCTAGAGCTAGTTACTAGTATATTATAATCATAATGCCATACTTTGGTTTAGATATTAGTCAAACCTACAAAAGTGCTTTCCTTCCCCATATCTTTTTCATACTTTCGGCCGTCCTACATGCATGCTAGAAACCAACCAAACTTCCTTTTTCTTTTTGGTGAAACTTATGCAAGCGTGCAAGTAAAATAATAAGCAAACCATACCTAAGCTCGCCTATATAAACGATCGACCCTCACCCATTTGTAATGACAAAACTCAAAAAAAAAAAAAACAAAAACCACACAACTCTTTAATTCTGTCGAGCAAGAAAGAGTCTTTGGGAGCAGGGAGTAAATCGAGTTATAGTTGGAAGCTAAATGGTTCACAAAGCTTTGGTTTCTTTTGGTCTTGGTTCACCACACACGACACCCTCATATCACCTTTTCACTCACTGTAAGCAATCGAAACCACTTATATTTTGTCACAAGTATGTATGCATGTTATGGAGCTAAATGAGTTTTCTGAATATACATATATACGAACGTACATACATGCAAACTCATGTAAAAGGGGTTTTATTGTGTTTAGTAAAACTTGTGTGGCAAATCCTTGGTCTCGTTAACACATAAACATTTCGAAACGAAACTAGTATTCATGTTGTTTTTTTTTCAAAATCGACACACATACATTTCATGTCAAACTTATTAAGTTTTCTTCGAACCTTAAATGACCAAGAAAACGTAATCGCAATGTTAAACATAAGTCTTGGCTCAAGATTGGACAAGTGGTTATTTTCTTACTTTGATATAAAAGGTTAAACGACAAACAATATTTAACGAGCTCGATTTGTAAGATTTCATTTGGTTTTGATTGGGTCGAGTTCCACTCGAGCCCACTGTATAATTGATATGTGCTATTTTACACATACTTTTGACCTTAGTTTAAGTGTAGAAAAGACCAAAAACTAACGTGAAACGCCAAAGATATCGTGTTTTTGTGTTCGTGATCGTGCAGGAAAGGATATTGCATAAATGGCATGAAAATCAACCAAAAAGCCTAATACGAGCACGAGATGTGGAAAAGTGTCAAAGAGCCGAGTCAAAGATGATATCTACTTAAGAAAAGCCCAAGACAAATGTGTTCCTTAAAGGCTCGAAGAAAAATTCATGAGACATTTGTCCTCCACATTTGAGCAAGACGTCGCTTTTAAATCTTTTGAAGACCTTTGGAAGAAACGTCAACTCGAGTCCTCAAGATTACATTAGTATTACGTTTAATGTTTATGAACGTTTAATAGTTTGAAACATAGTTTTAGTGCAACTTCATGAATTGTAAAGGTTCAAGGGCTTAAGATGCAACATTGTCAAACTTGTACAAGCTCTTGACCTATTAATAGACATCACCTCCTCATTTGGAAGGTTGGTTAGTTTAGGATTAGTTTTAGGTTAGTCTTAGCTTATTTTTATTAATAGACATCACCTCCTCATTTGGAAGGTTGGTTAGTTTAGGATTAGTTTTAGGTTAGTCTTAGCTTATTTTTGTATTAGGTAAGTTTTATTTTTATGCAAGTTTATTTCCATGTCTTAATATCTTTCTTTAGCTTATTTTATGCTTCAACTTAATCTTTCTTTTAAGTCTTTAAATCTTTTGAGCTTATTTTCATGTCATCTTAATCTTTTCTATAAGCTTTTATAAGTTTTGTCAACTTTGCATGGTGTTTGGTTCGTGTCGTGGCTTATTTGGCTTTTCACAAGCTTATTTAGCTTTTTACACTTGATTTACATAAAGTCTTATTGGTTTTATTTAGTCTTTAATCTTTTGTCACGTTAAAATTCAAGTTCTATTCGTTTTTTTTTTAATTTTGCGAGTAAGGTCCTAGGGTTTTGCGAGTATGAGTAGTTTTGCAAGTGTTAGGATCACGTTTCACGTAATGAAAAGTGTCGGTCATTACATTTGTAATAGGTTGCATATTANTTTTAATTTTGCGAGTAAGGTCCTAGGGTTTTGCGAGTATGAGTAGTTTTGCAAGTATGGGGTTTTGTCTAATTCTTGCGAGTATGAGGTTAATTTTTGCGAGTATGGTTTTTTGAGTTTAGGGTTTAGCGAGTATCAACCAAGGATTGCGAGTATGACTGGTTTCCTTTTTTCTGCGAGTATGGTTTTCCAAATCTTGCGAGTATGGGATCTTTTGGTCATTCAGCGAGTATGAAAGTTCCTAGGGTTGCGAGTATGGGTTCAATTTATATAGCGAGTATGAACCTTAGAAGTTAGCGAGTATGGATAGTTAGGGTTAGCGAGTATGGATTCTTCAATCCTTATTTTGCGAGTTTGATTTTTTTCAAGTTCTTTTCTAGTTCAATTTCTTTTTACAAGCCGAGTTAGGCATTTATTCCCCTCATCGTTTATCGAGTGAGGTTTTACTTTTCTTAAATCTAAACTTTATGCTGTCAAAATTTTCTAAAATCTTTTTAGTTACGTTTTCTTATTAAAGTCTTGTGTCTTTTCATTTTTAGTTTTAAACTTTTATTAACGTTTAATGTTTTACAAATCTTTCATTTCTTTTTCGCTTAACGTATTTAATATGGGTCGTGAGTAGTTTTTTTAAATCCTGTCTTGCTTGAGTGGATTCGACATTGATGATTAAGTTAGAGCGTTAAACGTTTTGATAAATAACGAAAGATGTATTTTAGACTGCTGTTATTTAATTATTTCGAAGACGAAAACCTTGAACGATTAATTCATTCGTTTAGAGTTGTTATCTTTTAAAAGATTAATCAAAAAGGCTGGAATGCGTCGCGAAGAAGAAAAGGCGCGTAAACGTTGCAGCCAAACGTTTTGACGCTGCACGCGTGTAAGTAAGTTATTCGAGGGTCGGCGGGAGGCACGAGCTGTCCTCTGTTTAAAGGCGTTACCGCTGTTCATTTCTTGTCACGTTAGTTACTGCGCTTTCTCTTAACTGCTGTGAATTACATGCAGCGGTGGGTACTTGGTTTGCATTGATAAGTGTTTCATGTCACTTTTTGGCCGCCTGTGTTCCGACGGTTTCTAGTTCAGAACTATATTTTAATTTTCGTTGTTAGTATAAACCAAACCCCAAATCTTCTTAATAACCGCTATTCCGAGTCTCTGCACGATAGCTCACGGTCGGTTGGGAGTCGAGCCGGGGATCGCATGTTCAACCCCTCCGTTGGGATGACGACTCGAGTTTGACGCAGCTTCACCGCTTGCTAAAACGCTCATATCAAGAATGGCGCTGCTGCCGGGGAGGCGTCTGAACAAGCTTGAGTTGATGTCGGACTCGTCTTCGGATGAATGTGTTTTGGAGACCCTTCTTTCCGACAATTAAGCTTTTGGGTAGCAAGATATTGTCTGAGATAGAAAAACACAAAAAGAGTGTTCTTCTCCTCAAAGAGCTTGTGGTTTTCACTTCGATGCTCGTAGCCTGTCTGAAACGGTCCGAGAAAATCCAGAAGAGGGATTTTCGCAGAGGGTTGTCAACATTGTGCTGGCTGACTTTGTGTGACACTTCTTCATTTTTCAAAACAGAAAGACGCGGAGAAGAACGAATGCTTGCGTCCAGTATTGTTTAATTCTTACCATGGATTCATTAGAATACTTTGTAGTGCGTTGTGCGTGCCCACTCTATGGTTCAAATGCCGATACTGTTACTGTGAAAGGTGTGGACGGATAGTGAAAACGGAAGTTCGTTTGTGTTGTGGTTCACAGTAAATCATTCTTCTATGATCAAAACGCCAATTCATTAGGTATTCCGTTCAGATTCTTCAATTACCCTCAGCTTACTTATCTTCGTTTGAATCAACTTCTGTAAGGGATGTGGAAACCTTCATCGTTCGAACTTCGTGCCGAATTTATTGTCAATGGGTACTGCATGAGGTTGTGGTAAGAAGTCTTTTTAATGGAGATTGTTTTTTTGTGCCTCTCACAAATGGAACTCATATTCTCAGATTCAATCGTCACTTTTCAATAACCATCAAAATGATGTTCAATCTCCCCTCCTTTCAAAATTCTTTATGAGCAAGAACCGTATAATAGCCCAATAACTTCTTCCTTCCAGAATACATCAATCAGTCGACTGAGCATATAATCATAGTTTAAAATACTATATTCACATTTGTCTAAAGCTGCTATCTTCAAGGTCCTCGATGGTCGCGTACCATACCAACCGCGCTAACAGATAAGAAGGGAATACTACTTTCTCCATGTCCTTAGTTACACAATTATCGGTCGAAACAGATCAAATGGCAGTCCTACTACAGCTTCTCTCCCCAAAGCACAAACGAATAGACTAGAGAGGGAAAGCATATATTACTTATCACAGTACTAAAGGAGTGCTCGCAGCAGAAAGAAGACGAGACTAAAAAAAGAGAAAAAACCGAAAAGCAAACGCTTAGAGGATGGCAAAAATCAACACATCATCATTGTGGAACCTTTAAATCTTAGTGTAGTAAAATTTTCCTTTATGGGGTCTGTAATCCCTTGTTTACATACAGAACCCTGAATCTTCTCTAAATTATAAATTACTAGGCCGCTTTTAGAGCCTATATCGAGGATATGTCTCTGACCAAACTGGCATGCAAATCTTGGCCTCGTCGTTACCCACTAATAATCACAACAACCTTGGCTCCAAATCTTAACATGCTATGCCCTCGCTACATCTCCACACGGCATAAACGTGCAACTGGCTGTGCATTGGATTAATTACTAGGCAGTTGCGAGGAAAAAAAAAACGAGCGAGAAGTGGGAGTGGAAAGGAGGAGTGGTAACCAATTGACCCGATACTTTCCCTTGATAATGGAAGTGCTAAATACGTCCAACCTTCAGTTGTTAAAGAATCAGTTGTTCCTTCTAAACCGTCAAGAATTGATCCTACTTTTTCTCGATTTAAGGTTACGAGTTTGTCAAGTTTACGTGTTGGGCTTAAATCAATTTCTGAAAAGAATGACTTACCTAAACTTCACGTTCCTCAAGAACACGAACCAGAGACTACAACGGAAGTGGTGGAAACCGCTAGCTCTCAGAGCACACCACTTGTCCCACCTCCGGCTTCTCAAAAATGTTCTTCGACACTTGTTTCCGATATTCCTGAGCCGTCAGATCCTTTGGAGCCCGAGCTCAAGGAGTCTTTACCCGATTTTGAGAAGTATACTTTTGACACGGCCGAAAATTGTGATTTACCTCTTTTTCCTCCCGTAGAGCCCGAGGACTCTCTAACAATGGGGGACGAGCTTCTTAACACTATTCCGGCAACGGAATTAGACGAATTCAATAAGTCTAGTGTTGAGAACCTTGTCCCAATCCAAAGAGAGTCCGGGGAAACTCCTAACGGTGATGGTGAAATTTTTGAAAATGATCGTCTTGATAATCTCGTTGATACGAATGATAAGCCGTTTGATGATACTAACTTTGATCCAGAGGGAGATATTCGTTTTCTTGAAAGTTTATTACTTGAATAACCATTACCCCCTCTCCCTCCGAAGAACGATGAAGTAATTGATGAGTCCATCGATAATCATGATGAGATATGTTCCGAGTCTGACGAAGGTTACACTTCCTTGTCTTGTGGAGAAATCGAGTACGCTGAAGGAGAAATTTCCCCGTGTGGCAATCCCACCTCAATTTCTGAACCTAATATTCCCGACTTCTCTCCAGAAGAGATCGATGTTCTTTCAGAAATTGATGAAACCTCAAATGAATCAGATAACCCAGTTCTTGAAACTTTCAAAACAACTTTCACCAATCCTCTATTTGATTTCGAACCAGATTTTACTATGATTTCAAACAATCCGCTCTTCGATATTCAGATTAAGGATAGTGACGAGTCTGTTACGGAACCCGAGGTTACAAATGTTCATCATATGGATAATTCTCTTCACGATGAGTTTTTAACTCCAGTCGACCCGACTCCATCAAGAATTGTAGAAGTTTCTGCGCCTACAAAGTTGTCGTCTCCGAATGATTCTTCATCTTTTACCGTGGTTGATGCTCCATTATCGTTCCTTTCAGAAGATAAAATTTTTAAACCCGGTTTATTATCTTTCAAAGACTCTCATGGGCTCCAGCCCGACATCCTTGCTTTTTTCGTTACTATTGAAGAATTTGTTGATGAAAATTTGAAGAAGGATGATTTTAAGACTAAGGAGAAAGTAAAGCTTACTATGGAGGATCTCTTTGAATTTGACCTCGAGACCGTTGTTATGATTTTTCTTCCTTATCTTACCTATGCTGTTGTTTCACCCATCCGTCATTCCCCCGGGAGTGAGGATGTTGTTTTTGATCCCGGCATCGTCACTTTTCAAGCTGTGTGTTTCATTTGCTCCCCCAAGGACAAGTAAATTCGGGGCGAGTCTAAGCTACACGACTCGTTACTAAACAAGCGCTTCATGGGAGGCACCCCATGCTTATCCTTTTTATTTTATTATCTAATAAGTAACGCGAGGAGGGCGACCTCTTCCAATCTTGTGTTTGCTTGGTTGTTTGTGTTTGTGCAGGATTTCACCAATTCATGATGACTCTCGTGCTCGTGGATCGTCTCATCTCCACTCGAGTCCCATGTATTGCTGCTTGCTTGGAAATCTTATATCCAAAATCTTATCGACTAATGGTATCTTTGGCATACTTAATAAACGGCCTTAGATTTATTGTTAGGATTACCCTTACCTTGGAAACATTGAGGACAATGTTTATCTTTAGTCTGGGGGGGTGAATCTTCGATTTGTTTGACTTAGCACTTTCACCATTGTCGTTTACTTACGCAACCCCGCTTTCCTCAAAAATCCACAAAAAATTAAAAAAATTTGAAAAAAATTCCAAAGAAAAAAAAATGAGAAAAATATAAAAAAATCATGCAAAAATAGAATAAAAGTTTTGACACCGCGTTTGACTTTCCTACTAGGTAAGAGTGAGAATAAAAATTTTGACTTGATCCGGGCGTGTTGAGCCCTAGCTTGTTCCCTTAACCAATGATGATCACAAAAGCTTTTGCTAGTTTTGTACACAAGGAGCTACTCTTTTGTCGGCTCCCGTACTTGACTTTATATATGCGTGGCTTGATTATCGGCTAAGCATTCGCGGATCTCATTATTTGAGATTTTAAATTTGCGGAGAACGTGAAATGATAGAGTTTCTTTAGAAGTTAGATGCTAAGCATAGAGTAGTTGGATCTCTTTAAAGCTCATCGAAGGTACTCATGTCTTTTTGTTCCCACAAAATTGCTTCACCCCATATATGTGCAAAATAATTAAAGATGTTAGGTTTAGCCGATGAGTAGTTCTTTATCTTCTTAAGAGAATCTTTGCTTGGGAAATTGGGTACACATCATGGATACACGTCAATTGAGTTGTATTGTATATCGTTGAATAAGCGTAGTACGCATGTGGTTTCGGAGCTACCCAAAAGCCCGTTGTTATGTATGAGCTAAGGTGCTTTAAGACTTCGGATTGAGATCGGACCTTGGATCCTAGATTCCAACCCTAGCAGTTGGCGGTAGGTCTTGGACTGAAACCGTGAAGGTTCGGAGTTGAGAAGTTACTAAGGCAAGAAAAAGAAAGAAAAAAGTGAAAAAAAAAAGTATCAAGAAAAGAAAAAGAAAAAGAAAAGAAAGAATAAGGATGTATGTTGAAGATTTATGGATCATGAGTTCTAGTGTTAAGACTAAAGTTGGTCGCGCGTGAGGTGCATGTTACGATCCTAGATCGGACGCATGAGGTGCACGTGAAATGTACTCGCCAACTTATGTCTATTTTTGATGTATTCCAAAGTCTTTGTATGTATCCAATATCCTTGATGTGGACCACATTTCTCTTGCAAACCTTCTTAAGAGAAGATCGATAACTACTTAGCGTATGAATTTGGTATCTTTATCGGACTAAAAACTATGAAACGAGATGCTTATGAAGAAATTCATTTCTCTCACAAAAATAAAATAATGAGATACAAAAATAGGAAAATGGGAGCAAGCGGTACACGAGTAACTTCCATGAGTAGCGTTGGCATCTAACTTGTAATTAAACAATGATCCGTTTTTACGCTTAGTTTGGGGGCTTGTGAAAAATCAGGGACGATGAATTTTATCCAATCGGTCACTTTTCTATGAATCGTGTTCTTACTCTATGACCCTTAATCGTTATTGAAAGATAATGAAAGTCAAGCACACCGTCATAAGCTAAAGTAGTATAATATAAGTAGCATATGGAATAAAATGGAAAACCGGGGCGTTTTAGGGAATAAATGATTTCGTATCTCTTTTGAACGTTTTGCTACTTTTCAAAGTTAGTAAAGAGAGGTGTGAAATTATTTATCTTTAAAGCGTGACGTGATTACATTGCGTGAGGACACGCAATACCTTAGTCTGGGGGATTTTGGTATGTGCTATTTTACACATACTTTTGACCTTAGTTTAAGTGTTAATAAGACCAAAAACTAACGTTAAACGCCAAAGATATCGTGTTTTTGTGTTCGTGATCGTGCAGGAAAGGATATTGCATAAATGGCATGAAAATCAACCAAAAAGCCTAATACGAGCACGAGATGTGGAAAAGTGTCAAAGAGCCGAGTCAAAGATGATATCTACTTAAGAAAAGCCCAAGACAAATGTGTTCCTTAAAGGCTCGAAGAAAAATTCATGAGACACTTGTCCTCCACATTTGAGCAAGATGTCGATTTTAAATCTTTTGAAGACCTTTGGAAGAAACGTCAACTCGAGTCCTCAAGATTACATTAGTATTACGTTTAATGTTTATGAACGTTTAATAGTTTGAAACATAGTTTTAGTGCAACTTCATGAATTGTAAAGGTTCAAGGGCTTAAGATGCAACATTGTCAAACTTGTACAAGCTCTTGACCTATTAATAGACATCACCTCCTCATTTGGAAGGTTGGTTAGTTTAGGATTAGTTTTAGGTTTATTTTTGTATTAGGTAAGTTTTATTTTTATGCAAGTTTATTTCCATGTCTTAATATCTTTCTTTAGCTTATTTTATGCTTCAACTTAATCTTTCTTTTAAGTCTTTAAATCTTTTGAGCTTATTTTCATGTCATCTTAATCTTTTCTATAAGCTTTTATAAGTTTTGTCAACTTTGCATGGTGTTTGGTTCGTGTCGTGGCTTATTTGGCTTTTCACAAGCTTATTTAGCTTTTTACACTTGATTTACATAAAGTCTTATTGGTTTTATTTAGTCTTTAATCTTTTGTCACGTTAAAATTCAAGTTCTATTCGTTTTTTTTTTAATTTTGCGAGTAAGGTCCTAGGGTTTTGCGAGTATGAGTAGTTTTGCAAGTGTTAGGATCACGTTTCACGTAATGAAAAGTGTCGGTCATTACATTTGTAATAGGTTGCATATTAGACTTATTATGTTTACATTTTATCATTTATGTTTAGTTAATTTATGATGTAATGTTACAATGTGAGGAAGTCCAAGGGCCATGCATGTAATGTTGTAAGACTTAGGAAGAAACCCTTGGACTCCCCTATATAAACTATGTGTAAGCCTTGTATTAGGCTGGTTGGTTCTCTTGGAAATACAAGTTCACTATTATCTATATTAGAGTTCCTTCCATTCTCTCATCTTCATCTTCTTCTTCTTTGTTGTTTCACTTCATGGTTTGTTATGTTATTATTATGGTGACCTAACA
>LBNU01033550.1:201956-219150 GCA_014162995.1 Artemisia annua
AGAGAGTAGGAGATAACAATATACTATATATATACTTTTAAATGGCTTCAGTTTAGGTCGCCGAGCCTATCGAGCTTATTTGGTATCAGAGTCGGGCTCGAGCTCGATTATATAAATGAGCCAACTTAGGCCCGACTCGGGCTCGAGCTTCGTTAGGCTAGGTCTCGTTCCGACGCTCGTTCGAGCTTTTTACCGATCCGATCCCGAGCTTTTCACGAGCGGCTCGGCTCGTTTCCACCCCTAGGCCGCAATACAAAATTAAAGTAACAATTAAGTAGATCAAAACGTTCAAAACTACACCATCCAGTAAAGAAACAAGTCCTCGATTAATAAAACCTCATACATGAACTAGACTTATCGCTTACAACAGACATTAAATGAAACTGATACAAACACCAATATCTACAACAATAAATATGTTTCAGGGGGATCATTTCGTTGTGTCATCAAATTACCTACTCCTGAAAGCAAGCTCAGTCTCGTTATTCGTTTGGGCTTTTTCGTCATTAGCTCAACGCATTAAAAGCTGAAATGCCTCATTATCAGTCTCAAGTTCGTATTCATATCCAAGATTGGTAGCATGATACCGGAACTCGTCTAATTCACTTGACGAGACTTGAATACCGACTAAAACATTTGCACCCATTTCTCCCTATAATAGATAGAAAAGATAGAAACCAAGTATTAGAAGTAGTGAGACTGAAAAGATGAAATAGGAATTAAAATGTGTTTCCAACTCAAACCTGTGCACGATAATGAAATAAACTAATATTCCAACGTGGACTAATTGCGTGCAAGAATTTCATTAAAGCTCCTGGCCTTTCCGGAAAAACAAACCGACAAAGAAGCTCGTTTTCAACGTTTGTTCTGCCGCCCATCTAAAATGCAGAGAGGTTGTTATGTTCAGCTTGATAAATCATAAATCAATGTCTAGCTTTAAAAAGCTGAACTCATATTATCTAACTGAGAGACATCTAGAACCAGAGGTAGCAGTTTCAACCAATTTACAAGCGAGCCAAATGCAAAAAANAAAGTGCTTAAATAGATAAACAGGTTGAAAGTTCCCAAAGTTTATTTTTGATGCAAAAAAAACATCCTAAATCAATTTCATTCAAGCATTTAGAATACTTGTTGCGATAATAATGTTTATATGATCATAAGTTCATAACTATCCCCAAAGACAACCCGGCCCAGGACAGTTCTTCGTGTCCAACCCGCATGTTACCACCTCAAAACCCTTTTATAAGGTGGTGTCAAAAGCCTATTGAGATGACCAATACAAGGATCCATTCTATGATTATATCTGTTCTACGATTATATAGTTTTGTGAAATATTAGATTTCAACAATAACGTTTTCAGGTGAAAATATAAATCTGTGTACAGATACAGAATAACATCATTCAAGTATAAGAACAGATTAGACCAGGAAGGGAAGAAACAGCAAAACTTCAAAATACATCATAGACAAATCTAGAAAAATAGAGAAGAATATTACCAGATGTCGTAGATGATCTTTAACCATGTCATTATTTGTAAATTCAATAGTTTTTAGTTGATATGACTCCATTCTCTCCACCATTGATTGGAGTTCAAACTTTGTATGAAGGCCAACACTGTAACAAACAGAAAAACTAGATATCAGTCCACCTGCTACTTAAGAGCGTATTTCATCTTGAGTTGAACAAACAGAATATGTCAAGTAACATAATTAGAATTTTCTCATAATATGTATTAAAGCCTCTTGCCTGTAGAGAACTAGTGCTTGTTTTTCTGGAGACTCGTATCTATATTTGAACTCGGTAATATTCATCTTCCCAATCTGCCAAACACAAATTGTTTAGACATACAGTTAAGATATAAACAAGTTTGTGTATAACATATTACAATATTAGCTACACCATTAACAAACAAAATTTAACAAGGATGACATTAGCACATATAACAACTTTTGACATGTGTTATTGTACTTGTCGTACTCACCAGTTCGGCAAACTGTTTAAAACTTCCAGGTGTCTCTGGCATGAAAGTTGCAAGCACAGCCTCTCGCTGCCTACCAACATTTGCAAGCTCTGTTACTAATCTCAGTCTATCAAAGTTCATGTTCGCCCCACTAGTAATTGCTACAACATTTATATCCTTAAGTCCATAAAACTTGCAGTATGCTTCTGCACCAGCAAGGGCAAGGGCACCTGCAGGTTCTAGAATGCTCCTTTTCTCCTCAAACATGTCCTACAACACAAACACATATATTAATATGTATAAAGAGTTTAAACCAACTGTCTTTAAACTCTACAAGACTAGAGCATAAAATTCTATATGGGTCCCAATATATAGTCCAGTTCAGGTAACCACCACAAAATAAAGCATTGTAACACAATACAGAAGAACTAAAAGTAATTGCTCTGCTGTCATTTGCAGAAGGCCATTTATTGCATATAAAGCCCCTATTTCTCCAATGAGATGCAAAACTATATTCTTTTAAAATAGCAGGTCAAATGATTTCAGACGTCAATAGAGCCACAATATATCAAATGAGGTGGTTTGCAGAATTCATGCGGGAAATAAATGTTACAAGGTTGCTGATGTGAAGAAAACTTATTCATATATCATATAGGTCTTGAACTCTGGATGTAGATAAACAAAGAAAGTCTTCAGAATACCCAAGGCATTTGGTCTAGTGGTATGTGAGTGGCCCATCAACCAAGAGGTTGTGTTACGAGGTATCAAATGAGGTGGTTTGCAGATTCATGCGGGAAATAAATGTTACAAGGTTGCTGATGTGAAGAAAACTTATTCATATATCATATAGGTCTTGAATTCTGGATGTAGATAAACAAAGAAAGTCTTCAGAATACCCAAGGCATTTGGTCTAGTGGTACGTGAGTGGCCCATCAACCAAGAGGTTGTGGGCTCAGGTCTCATTTGAGACATTTGTGATATATGTAATAAAACATAAAGTCTTACAGAAAATTTTACTTGATGAATAGAATTTAACATAACTGGTTCATCTACTAACATCTGAATCCATTAATATGTACAGTGTCTAATTAAACAAAACACAACAGTCAGAAGAAATGATTAACCGTTAACGTGCATAATAGAGATTCCAGAACTGTGGTTATAAAACTATAAAACCCTTCATAAATTCTAACAGAGAAATGTAGAGATTAGAATTTTGAAACTACATGAAGTTCATTCTCCCTACGTCATCTCTATATATTACTTATGCGCACACATACAAAGATAAAAGCTGATGAAAATAGATGACAATTAGAAAGTATACACACACAGCAAGGGAAAAGACTCACTTTTATTGAGGCACAAATAGCATCACGACTGACAAGCACCACTCCGTCTATCAATTCCCTGCATAAACGGAAAGTTTCTGAACCGACCTCCTTAACGGCAACACCATCTGCAAAGCCTCCCACTTGATCAAGTACTACTCTTTTACCATGATGTAATGACAACGCCATTGCATTTGCATCAGCAGGCTCTACACCAATGATCCGTACCTGTAGTACAGTACAAGCGTTTTCAGTGAGTCGGAATTCCTTTATGAAACCACGGATAAATAGACTTAGGGTGCGTTTGGTTCGCAAGTGGGATTGGAATTGGATTTGGATTTGGGAAAGGTTTGAAAGATTTGGGAAAGGTTTGGGGAAAAAGTATGAGAGAGAAAATTAAGAGAGAGAAAATTAAGAGAGAGAAAATATATTTTATTTGATATAATAATTAAATGGCATTTAAATATAATATTTTAATAAAAAAAAGAAAATGTTGTGAGAGATTTATAGTAGGTCCCACGGGTTTTGTATAAAACCAACCTTATTAGTGTGGAATGAAAAAGTGGTGGGTCCCACGGGTTTGAAAGGATTACTTGATTAACCAAACATCATTTATTGTGTGTCATACCCGAATCCAAATCCGACAACCCCCAACCAAACGGCCCCTTAGATGACATTTGTAAGATTCAATGATGATATCTGGACAATGATAATTGTCAAAATTATCTCATGAGTTTTTAAAAACTAAGTTCAAGGTCAAGAAGAAAACATATTGGGAATGTATGCTGTCAACTAAACCATGACCCTTAAAGTTCTGCCCATTATGTCTACTTATCATGGCATTACGAGCTACATAATATATCAAAGTATATGGAATACGTTCACTGTAATTATCCCAGTGAGCATAAATATATTTTAGGAAACATAAGACTTGGTTTATATGAATATAGAAGCATGCATGTGCAAAAATCGAGATAACTTAGCATTTACAGAAAAACATACTTACCTCTGGCGATACCCTCTTCACATAGGCTGCAATACCAGCTATTAACCCACCACCTCCAACAGGCACAAATATGGCATGGATTGGACCTTGCATTTGGCGCACAATCTCCATTCCAACAGTTCCTTGGCCCATTATGATATCCGGGTGATCGAAAGGAGGAATGAAGGTCCGGTTCTCCTTTTCACCTTTGTTTTTGGCGTATGCTTGTGCTTCATCATAGGAATCGCCTACAAGTTCAACTGTGGCACCTAACCTCTTAACCGCATCCGACTACAAGGATCATTCAAAAAATTGAAGTAAACACATGGTTAGGCGTGAATGAAAAAAAAAAAAAAAAAAATACCCGAAGGAACTATAAAGTATAAACATGTTTGAATGTTTCGTTGATCAAACCTTGATCCGGGGTGTGGTAACTGGCATGACAATCACAGCATCGCAACCCAGTGTCTTGGCTGCTAATGCAACCCCTTGAGCATGATTACCAGCAGACGAGCAAATGACACCTTTTTCCAGCTGTTCCTTTGGAAGTTTTGCCATCATATTATACGCTCCACGAAGCTTGAATGAGAAGACCTGAGAATCAAATTACCATTTACTATGTTAAAGTAGATGCTTTCAATACAATATGCATAAAGAGCAACCCTTTGTAATATAATCAATATCTCAGTGATAACAAATAAACACACTAATTCTCAATTAAAGCATAAATACTAAAAATTTAACATTATTGAAACAAATAGTACAACTTGATTAACATGTAAACTTAGGGTGTTCGGAATCACTTATTAAATGTGTTTATATGCTTATTAAGAATTTTCGGATAATTAACTTAATATGCTTATTAACAGCTTCTTCCCTCACAAATAATCGGATAAGCAGTTTAGGTAAGCAATCCCAAACACCCTCAAGTCTACTTATTTCTTGTATCAAAACACATTAATCAGTTTGAATAATCAATAGTATGACATCCAATAAGTTACATAAAACTCATGTGTCAATCCATTCCGTAGAGCCCTCTAAGTTTGAGAATCAAATACATAAATCTTCAATCACACATGTCCTATAAAGCTGTCAACTTTATGATAACAAACTAACATGATACTTTTAAAATTCCGAAGTGACACTTTAAGTTTATATTTTCAAGATAAATTTGAAAGTGTCTGAAATTACTTATCAAACCTGCTTATCTTTTAACTCATCCAAAAAAATAAACGTAAAATGCTTATCCAAAACAATTATAACCAATCCCAAACACACCCAAAACTGCTCATCCGTTTCAAAACGCAATAATCAAACAGACAACTTTTTGATAACAAACAAACCCGCGTTTGGAATAAGCCAAAAATTAAATGTGTCAGGAATTGCTAATTCTTCAGTTTGGAATAGGCTACTTCGAACTACTTATTCAAAACACCTTATTTAACTAACCAGCTAAACAGTTATAATAACCAATAGTATCATATCCACATCCCTACATCACATCAAACTCATTATATCTAATGTGCAAGTACATCAACATTCCTAAACAACTATGATAACTAGTTTCTTATTATAATCAAACTACGTGTTAAAAAAACATTTGAATATCTATTTTACCGGGTCAATATCTTATCTTATGCCAAACATTAAACGTGTCAGCAATTGCTTAATATGCGGTTAGGAATACGCAACTTCAATTTACCTATTCAAAACATCTTATTTTGTTATATTTTCCAAAACTAGAGGTATCTATTTGTTTTATATAAGCATTTGGTAACATAGATCTATATGTAATTATAAAGTGCAAAACGACATATAAGCTAAACACTAAACACTTCTTTTATTACCATTTCAAATAGCATCATTTTAAACAAAAATCCAAAAGCAAAACAGTCATAATATTCTAAACAACTAAATGTTCCAAAAACCTTCTCGCCAAACACAACGTATTAACTCTATATCAAACTCATTATAGCTAATATGCAACTACATCAACATCAGTAAACAACTATATAACTGATTTTGTTATTTGGTTATGTTGTTAGTAGCAGCTAGTAGTAGCTCACTGACTGCTAGTTTTATTAAGGTGTTTGTTTAAGCTTATATGTGGTTTATGAGCTTATTTGTGTTTCGGCGTACATTTCATAAGCCTCAATTTTCTGGCTTATTTTGAGACTTGTGGGCTTATATAAGTTTATTACGATATCATAAATTTATATAAGCCTGTAAGTCTCAAAATAAGCCGAAATCAAATAAACTCATAAGCTCAGCTCATAAACTTAGCCAAACACCCCTTATATACGCGTTTGGTAACGTCTGTAATTATAAAGTGTAAAACGAGGTAAAAACTAAACACTAATCAGTTATTTTAGTAGCGTTTCATATACAAGAGTGTAAAAAAAAATCCAAAAGCTAAATACTAGTTGCCAAACAAACATTATATTCTAAACGCAAAAACTGTCCAAAACCAGCCTATTAACTCTGTATTAAACTTGTTATCGCTAATATGCAACTACATCAGCATCAGTAAACAACTATATAACTGATTTGGTTATGTTGTTAGTAGTAGCTAGGTTGTAGCTCACTGACTGCTTATTTTATATTAGCGTTTGGTAACGTCCGTAATTATAAAGTGTAAAATGACGTAAAAACTAAACACTAAACAAACATTATATTCTAAATGCAAAAACGCTCCAAAAACAGCCTATTAACTCTATATTAAACACGCGCTAAACATCAATATCAGTAAACACCTACACAACCAATTTACGCGCTAAAAACACTATATTTATACCGGCTGGAGGTCCTCTCTCTTAAGCCAAACATTAACCCCCAACCTTTCACTCAGTTTCGGAGCAAGCGACAAAGGCGACTCAATCGCCACATCATAAACCCTATTCGAACTCAATATATTCGTCAAATACTCCATTTCACTCAACGCACCGTCACATTCCTCCACTTTATGATCAGGCACAGCTCCTAAATGCCCTGATTCATACTGCAACGACGCCGGCGACACTTTCAACACCGGTGACGTCGCCGGCGACGGTGATTGTGATTGTTTCTGTGGTGTTCGTAGCACCGTCGCTGTGACGGTGACGGAGCGTTTACGTTTGGTGACGTCATTGTGACGGAATGTGACGTGGGGAGTGAAACAGAGGGCTTCCATTTTTTTTTTAGGTGACGGTTATGGTGGAGGCGGGAGTGTTTTATATGGGGGAATAGTGGGTGATTAGGGGTTTGGATTTAGAGGGCGAATAGGGAGGTGACACGTGGAGGGTGGGTGGTAGGTGGGATGAGTAGTAGCCGACTAATGTTTTTTTGGTGTGAGGTTTAAATTTGGATTAGAGTGGGCTAGTTTGTAGTTAATAGGCTTCTAATGGCCTGCTAACCGAACTAATAAATATATTTTAAAGTTTAAAGACTAGTTTGTATCGTTAGAGGTGCGATCCCCTACAAAGGGGACAAAAAATACAAAGTCTACAAAGTAATTGTAGCCATCCGATCCCCTTTGCTTTCCATCTAACGGTCCAAAATTAAGTGGGGAAAAAAAAAGCGCTCATCCCTATTAAAAAGGGTAAATCCGTCAATCAACCACCAAAACCCGTCTCTTCTTTCCCTCCATCTTCTCACTCACTCTCTATTCATTTCAATTTCACTATCCATTTTCTCTCTCTAAACCGATCAAAATTTGGGGGGAAAATTAGGGTTTCAATTTTCGATCATCTCTAATCGATTAAAACACATAAAATTAAGGTCGAAAAGATGAATCCAACTGGTAAGTTTATCATTTATGTTTTAATTTTGCTTTAATTTTGATTAAATTTAATTTTTTGCATGCGTATTTTTTAAAACTCTTTACACCGTCACCATCAGGTACCAACTAATAAAACTCTTTTTTGTACTTTTCAAATTCATAATAATCGGGTAAACATACAAGATCTGTTGTTGAAATGTGATCGATATAATGATGCACACCAAGTGCTCGATGAAATGCTTCAACTAGATTCATGTCATAAATGTGATAGAAATTTGGTTTTAATGGCGATTGATGATTTTCAGGTTCATCATTTAGTGCATTTTTTGTTATCAACTTATTTTTATTAGTTATCTGCTTATTTTTATTAGAGGTTCATCAGTTAGAATATTTTTTGTTATCTGCTTATTTTTATCAAAGGTTCATCAATTATTTTTATTAGAGGTTCAGCAGTTACAATATATAAAAATAAGGTTCAGCAGTTACCATGCCTTCATGGTTAGATTAGTAGCATGCTTATTCACTAGAATAACTTGCTAGAATAGATTAGAATGAGGTTCATCAGTGATTGCTGGTTATCATGGTTAGATTAGAAGTTGTGGATACATTACAATAACTTGTTAGAAATAGATTAAAAAGAGGTTCATCAATGATTGCTTGTTATCATGGTTAGATTGGAAGGTTGCAGATACATTGCAATAACTTGTTAGAATAGATTAAAAAGAGGTTCATCAGTGATTTCATGTTATCATTGTTTAATTAGTACGTTGCAGATACATTGCAATAACTTGTTAGAATAGATTAGAATGAGGTTCATCAGTGATTGCTTGTTATCATGGTTAGATTAGAAGTTGCGGATACATTGCAATAACTTGTTAGAAATATATTAAAAAGAGGTTCATCAATGATTGCTTGTTATCATGATTAGATTAGAAGGTTGCAGATACATTGCAATAACTTGTTAGAATAGATTAAAAAGAGGTTCATCAGTGATTGCTTGTTATTATTGTTTAATTAGTACGTTGCGGATACATTGCAATAACTTGTTAGAAATAGATTAAAATGAGGTTCATCAGTGATTGCTTGTTATCATGGTTAGATTAGAAGTTGTGGATACATTGCAATAACTTGTTAGAAATAGATTAAAAAGAGGTTCATCAGTGATTTCTTGTTATCATTGTTTAATTAGTACGTTGCGGATAAATTGCAATAACTTGTTAGAAATAGATTAAAAAGAGGTTCATCAGTGATTGCTTGTTATCATTGTTTAATTAGTACGTTGCGGATACATTGCAATAACTTGTTAGAAATAGATTAAAAAGAGGTTCATCAGTGATTGCTTGTTATCATTGTTTAATTAGTACGTTGCGGATACATTGCAATAACTTGTTAGAAATAGATTAAAATGAGGTTCATCAGTGATTGCTTGTTATCATGGTTAGATTAGAAGTTGTGGATACATTGCAATAACTTGTTAGAAATAGATTAAAAAGAGGTTCATCAGTGATTTCTTGTTATCATTGTTTAATTAGTACGTTGCGGATAAATTGCAATAACTTGTTAGAAATAGATTAAAAAGAGGTTCATCAGTGATTGCTTGTTATCATTGTTTAATTAGTACGTTGCGGATTCATTAGATAACTTGTTAGAATAGATTAAAATGAGGTTCATCAGTGATTGCTTGTTATCATGGTTAGATTAGAAGTTGTGGATCCTGCTGAAGTTAGAATAAGGTTCATGGTTAGATTAATGATTGCTTGTTATCATGGTTAGATTAAAATAAGGTTCATCAATGATTGCTTGTTATCAATGATTGCTTGTTCATCAATGATAAAAATAAGGTTCATCAATAGATAAAGAATAAGGTTCAGCAGTTAGAATAGGTATGAATAAGGTTCAGCAGTTAAAATAGATGAAAAAAGTGTTTATAGTTATTTTTCATTGAAAGATTGTTCATCAGTTGTTTTTTTTATTGGATAGGAAAGAAGCCTATGACTTTAAGATCCTACTCTCCAAGTGATGATGACTTTGTTGAACACGCGTTTACTACTAAAAGAACTCGGAGTTCATCGAAAGCTGATCAACCGGTTTCTAAAATGAAAACAAACATGTAGTGGATAGCGAGGTTGAAGAATATCAACGTTTACCTATGAAGGAAAAGCGAATGCTCCAGAACATGTCAGCAAAGAATATTGCAGAACGTGCTAGCGATTATTTTGAACAGGAAGCTAGTGCTCTTCTTCGACAGAACTAAAAACAATCTGATCTAATAGTTTGTTATGGTTAAATATTTTGCAGTAGTAACCTGATCTAATTGGTGAATGTTTTACTATATATATTAGTTTTTGGTTGGTTGGTCTGGACAAGTTATTTTAGTTTAATAGAACTATCAGTTTGTTATGTTAAATAAAATTGATGAACCTGAATTTATTTCTTGTTTGTTGATGAACCTGAATTTATTGATGAACCTGAAAAAAATTTGATTAACTTTTATAAGTAAATTTTGATGAACCTCTAAAATTTGATGAAAATCTCTTAAAAGAAAGAACATATTATAAGTAAAATTTGATAAACCTGAAGAACTTTTATCTCAACTTTTTAAGTAAACTGATGAACCTAAACAATAAATTTGATCAAAATAGATTACTACAATACTATTATCTCAATTCAAATTTACTTTGAATATTATTTTAAAAAAAAAGCATTCTTATCAAACAAACATCACATTTATTTGTCTAATAGAAAAATCAAAGTTACTTTGAGCACTCTTATCAAACAAACATCACATTTATTAAGTAACTACACAAGCAGTCTTCTCAGTCAACTTCGCCTTCCTAGCAGCAGTCTTCTCAGCCAATTTCGCATTCTTAGCATCCAACCTCGCCTTCTGCTTCATCTCCTTCGCAGCAGCCTTTTCACTAGCCTTCTTAGCAGCAATTTGAGCTTTGATGGCATTGCATTTCTCCTGGTTATGATCGTTCATACTAGATTTGCAGGTTGTACAGTTCTTCTTTCTACGCTTCCCACTTGCATTAAGTGAACGTTCAACACTGCTCTTAATACTCTTTTGCGAATCCTTAGTACTAACCTGTTTTGGACCAAAAAAACAAAAATGATCAAAAAATATGTTGAACAACTGATGAACCTATCAAAAGTGATGAACCTATAAAAACTGATGAAACTATGATAACTGATGGGCCTAGGATAACACAGGACAAAAAACTGATGAACCTATAATAACTGATGAACCTATATTTGATGAACCTATGATAACTCCTAACCTGTGATAACATAAAACTGATGAACCTATGTTAACATAACAGCTAAAAACACATAATAAAGGAATAAAAATGATCAAAAAATATGTTGAACAACTTATGAACCTATCATAACTGATGAGCCTATAATAAAACTGTTGAACCTANTTCGCGAATCCTTAGTACTAACCTGTTTTGGACCAAAAAAACAAAAATGATCAAAAAATATGTTGAACAACTGATGAACCTATCATAAGTGATGAACCTATAAAAACTGATGAAACTATGATAACTGATGGGCCTAGGATAACACAGGACAAAAAACTGATGAACCTATAATAACTGATGAACCTATATATGATGAACCTATGATAACTCCTAACCTGTGATAACATAAAACTGATGAACCTATGTTAACATAACATCTAAAAACACATAATAAAGGAATAAAAATGATCAAAAAATATGTTGAACAACTTATGAACATAGGTTCAAACTGATGAGCCTACAATAAAACTGTTGAACCTATAATAACTGATGAACCTATAATAACTGATGAACCTATGATAACTGATGAATCTTATTATAATATACTCTAAACAAGTTGTTCTAATGAATCCGCAACCTATCAACTAAACCATGATAACAAGTAATAATAAATGATAAACCCTCTAAACAAGTTATTCTATAGAATCAGCAACCTATCAACTAAACCATGATAACAAGCAATAATTGATGAACCACTTTCTAATCTATTCTAAACAAGCTAAGATTGCTTGTTATCATGGTGGGTTCATCAATGATTGCTTGTTATCAATGATTGCTTGTTCATCAATGATAAAAATAAGGTTCACCAATAGATAAAGAATAAGGTTCAGCAGTTAAAATAGATGAAAAAAGTGTTTATAGTTATTTTTCATTGAAAGATTGTTCATCAGTTGTTTTTTTTATTGGATAGGAAAGAAGCCTATGACTTTAAGATCCTACTCTCCAAGTGATGATGACTTTGTTGAACACGCGTTTACTACTAAAAGAACTCGGAGTTCATCGAAAGCTGATCAACCGGTTTCTAAAATGAAAACAAACATGTAGTGGATAGCGAGGTTGAAGAATATCAACTTTACCTATGAAGGAAAAGCGAATGCTCCAGAACATGTCAGCAAAGAATATTGCAGAACGTGCTAGCTAGTGCTCTTCTTCGACAGAACTAAAAACAATATGATCTAATAGTTTGTTATGGTTAAATATTTTGCAGTAGTAACCTGATCTTATTGGTGAATGTTTTACTATATATATTAGTTTTTGGTTGGTTGGTCTGGAGAAGTTATTTTAGTTTAATAGAACTATCAGTTTGTTATGTTAAATAAAATTGATGAACCTGAATTTATTTCTTGTTTGTTGATGAACCTGAAAAAAATTTGATTAACTTTTATAAGTAAATTTTGATGAACCTCTAAAATTTGATGAAAATCTCTTAAAAGAAAGAACATATTATAAGTAAAATTTGATAAACCTGAAGAACTTTTATCTCAATTTTATAAGTAAACTGATGAACCTAAACAATAAATTTGATCAAAATAGAATACTACAATACTATTATCTCAATTCAAATTTACTTTGAATATTATTTTAAAAAAAAAGCATTCTTATCAAACAAACATCACATTTATTTGTCTAATAGAAAAATCAAAGTTACTTTGAGCACTCTTATCAAACAAACATCACATTTATTAAGTAACTACACAAGCAGTCTTCTCAGTCAACTTCGCCTTCCTAGCAGCAGTCTTCTCAGCCAATTTCGCATTCTTAGCAGCCAACCTCGCCTTCTGCTTCATCTCCTTCGCAGCAGCCTTTTCACTAGCCTTCTTAGCAGCAATTTGAGCTTTGATGGCATTGCATTTCTCCTGGTTATGATCGTTCATACTAGATTTGCAGGTTGTACAGTTCTTCTTTCTACGCTTCCCACTTGCATTAAGTGAACGTTCAACACTGCTCTTAATACTCTTTCGCGAATCCTTAGTACTAACCTGTTTTGGACCAAAAAAACAAAAATGATCAAAAAATATGTTGAACAACTGATGAACCTATCATAAGTGATGAACCTATAAAAACTGATGAAACTATGATAACTGATGGGCCTAGGATAACACAGGACAAAAAACTGATGAACCTATAATAACTGATGAACCTATATTTGATGAACCTATGATAACTCCTAACCTGTGATAACATAAAACTGATGAACCTATGTTAACATAACAGCTAAAAACACATAATAAAGGAATAAAAATGATCAAAAAATATGTTGAACAACTTATGAACCTATCATAACTGATGAGCCTATAATAAAACTGTTGAACCTATAATAACTGATGAACCTATAATAACTGATGAACCTATGATAACTGATGAATCTTATTATAATATACTCTAAACAAGTTGTTCTAATGAATCCGCAACCTATCAACTAAACCATGATAACAAGTAATAATAAATGATAAACCCTCTAAACAAGTTATTCTATAGAATCAGCAACCTATCAACTAAACCATGATAACAAGCAATAATTGATGAACCTCTTTCTAATCTATTCTAAACAAGCTATTCTAATTAATCCGCAACCTATTAACTAAACCATGATAACAAGCAATAACTGCTGAACCTTATTCTAATATATTCTAACAAGTTATTCTATAGAATCCACAACCTACTAAATAAACCATGATAACAAGCAATAAATGATGAACCTCATTCTAATCTATTCTAACAAGTCATTCTAATGAACCACATTCTAATCTATTCAAATCCGCAACCTATTAACTAAACCATGATAATAAGTAAATAACTGATGAACCTCATTCTAACTGATAATCAACAATAATCGGCAAAACAAAAACTGATGAATCAAAAAAATTATAAAAAGTAAGCAGATAACAAAAAATAAATTACCTTGATTAAACACATGAGTATCACTTTGAGCCATATCCTCAAATATAAACCCTAATTCACTTCCAATTGACCGATTAAACGGTTAAAAACCCTAACTTGTTTCCAATTAACAAATATGAACAATAATTGTCTTCCAATTGAGCGATCGGATGGCTAATTCGAAGCCAATATGAACAATTAACAAGATTTGAAGAACAATTAACGATTCAATTAAACAAATATGAATTGAGAGCAAAAAAGCCCTAAATTTTGTAAATTTAGGGTTTATTCGCAATATGAACAAATCAAAGAATGAAAAAAAAAATGAAATTGAATGAATGAATGAATTGAATGGAAATCATTGTGTAAATCCCGTTTATATATGGCCGGAAATCACATCCATGTGTACTTTGTATTATGTGTTTTAACTAAGAAGATCAGATAAGGAAAAGATAAGAGGGAAAGAGAAGGTGGTGAAATTACATCCATGTCCTTGGAGTGAAAAAAGAGCGGGGACACGTGGCATGACAGGAATACTTTGTATACTTTGTATTTTTTTTTACTTTGCAGGCGATCGGGATTCTGTATCGTTATCATTAGTGATTTAGGCTATGTTTCTTTTTTTTTTTCTCTCAGTGGAAATAACATGGGACTCATCTATTTAATATTATTACTTTTCCTATTTGGGCCCACTAATTCTACTATCTCATGAGAGTGTGAAATATAAGCATCTCCCCATTAAGATGATGCAATGGAATGTGGGACCCATTTTCCCCTTAGCTAACAAAAAAATAAACAGCCCCTTAGTGTCACATTCATATCAGCGTAACCTAACTATGAACACATTATTAAACCACCAACTTTTATAATTATCACTTTATACAAATTTACCTTTACAATATACTCCCACTCACTCATAAATCAAATAACTAATAATAAAAACATTTATAAGAGCCCACAATTTTTTGTTGGATAAAGGTGGTCAGTCCCTACTACCATTAAGGATACAAGAATGAGCGAGGGGACATGGTGGTGAGTGCCTTCTAAGGGTGTCAAAAAACGTGAACCTACCCGGACCCGAACCGAAACCGATTAAGTATATTCGGCTCAGAATTTTTATTCGTGAACTTGACCCGGACCCAAACAAAACCCGATACAAGTTTGTAAAAATTTTATTGTATGGAAATAAATGCGCATAGCTAATGTCGTAACATTAAATTAACTAGCTTAGATCAGTTGGTCACCTGGGTTCCTTCTGAAGCTTGTGGGAGGTTTTACCCAGGGTTCGAGTCTTGCAAGAGATAAAAAATCCATGTTTTCCTCCTAGTGCAAACCCGTGAGTTCTAGGGGTTTCCGTTCGCTGGTCTCTCCTATTAGTTCGGATCCTGGGGCCTGCCCGCGTTTGGATGGTTTACGAGAGTCAGATTTCAAGTGTAGTGTCGTTCTTACAAAAATAAAAAAAATAATAAAAAATGGCGTAACATTAAAGGTTTACAAACTGGTTATAGTTAAAGTAAAGTGTTTTTGTTTTATCAAAGAAAAATGTTGAAGTTATTTCAACAATAAATCAGTCCAAATGCATAGTCATTGGTTCAATTTAATCGATGTTCATTTTAGTCTCAAGTGGTAGTATTCCAGTTATCTAGTTTAGTTTCTTCATGGTTTCGATAACCAACTATCTTGTTTAGTTTCTTCATGGTATCGACAAGTACTCGTTAATCTAGCTAGGCGTTTTTGTTGCACTCTACAAAGGTAGTTACTTTTCTCGTATAGCTGATAGCTCTATGTAGTTGAACAAATGCTCTAATCCAGAAGTAATTTATTTTCTTCATCAAATATAAGGATTCAGCAAATCTCGAATCGTGTACAGCTACTTCCACATATAATCTTGAATTTAAGAATCAAATCTCAACTGTGTTATTGACTACCACCAATCAACAGGTTAACTTTGACAAACGTAAATAGTCTCAAAAGGGTCCAACTTAATATAATCCACACCAATGGGTGATATTACATGTTGATACAAAAGTTGGGCGTTCCTTGTTTGGGTTCCTTCCTTCGTATCAATTGCTTGATATTGCTTGAGACCTGCGCACCAGAAAAGAAAAACAAACACGTTCCTAGGCTTATCGAAGGGATACTGTCTCCAACGATACCTCCATCCGGCAGTGAGAGTAGAAAAAGGTAATCGTTCGTTTAGGGTTTTGTGAAGAGGTTAGGACTCGCTTTTATGCAATCGTTACCTTTGCGAGGGTTAGGCTTTCACCTCTATTTAGTAGGCATGTAACCGTAAGGTTAACTTGTTCCATTATACATCTACGGCAGTGTCCGCCGATATCGCAGATATTATAGTGAATATCTTCCTGTTAAGATATCCTTTATTCCGTTCCAATAAATAATGTTTTGGCTTGGGTTTAATGGGCCAAAGCCATCCAGTTGGTAGTCAGAACTGCTCATGAATCATGGGCCACGCGTAGCGGTTAGATATTAGTTCGTTTACTAATCGGGTCGCGTGGACCGGTGTAGACTATCTTCATCATGTCACCCACACGTCTAGTGTGCGCAACGACAAAGAGTGCGGATGCTAGACTAAATGCCCAAATTACTCCCAACGTGTGCGTGGGAAGAATTAAGTCGTTTGCCGCAAAAGGGAATGTGCAATGAATTTAGTTGAAATATATTAAATCATTCACCTCGGGAAACGAAACGCTATCCACGTGTCCCGTTAATGTTTACGCGGTATATACCTAGCCTACTTGGGTATGCGATGATGATATGAGTGGCAGAATCCAAGTGGTGTATCAGTTCATCGTGTACTGGTGGTGAATACGTAGAGGTAAATAACATTATTTTTTAGAATACACAGCCTGGTTCTATTTTTTATACACTGGTGTTGATTTTTCACAGTGAAAAAATTAACATCAAGTGTTGCACGTTTCTCTTTTATACATACTATACCTGTCCGCTCGCACACTCCTT
>LBNU01033551.1:5235-37771 GCA_014162995.1 Artemisia annua
TATTTAACGCCAGCTGTTTACAACCTACATCAGTTTGTGCCGTGCATGGCAAGTTAGGGCGAGATAAGAGCTCATAGAATTGAGGATATTGCATTGCCACTCCATGACGTTTATTTGGAATACCACCCTTCATCACACAATAACCCAACATATCCAATAACGGTAAAAGATAGTTAGGGAGTAATGAAATTTAAGTAAACACAATTTTCTCCATATTGTTTTCACAACCAACAATAGTTTAGATTTTATTTTATTTTAATTGCAAAATAGTAAACTTTGGGTTAGTTGACTAGCAATAATTTCCGGCCCTTCTTCCAAAACGACGATTTTAATTGCTTCATAAAAGATATAAAATACAAAAGAAAACATACATTAACCTTCAACCATATTAGAACTACTTAATTAGACTTTTCTATAACTAAACGAACAACAACTTATAACAATAGATAAAAACAAAATAAATCATATCTTCTGATGGCGTCACCTTGTGACTTCTGACGCCGTCAGGTTGTAAATCTTCATCTTTTGAGACTTTGTCGTTTTCTTCACTTTTATGCTCCAAAAACGTCCGAATATGCATGTTTTCCAGAATTCCTCTCAAAAGTACCTAAAATGACAAAAGGAACGATTTAGGGCAATATTTGATCACATTTATACGAATTAGGGCTTAAATGACCCCCTAAAAGCGTAACACTTTTCGTCTCATCACCCAACAAAAATTTCATAAGAAATTTTTAAAAACATTGAAGCAAAAATATTGATTTATAAAGCTTTACCGAAAATTGATTATGGTAAAACAATTTTATGTCAAGTGGCAAATGACATATGGAAAAATATTTTAAACTTTCATCAAAGGAATGTTCAAGCCAAAGATGATGAAAATATGTTGCTAGAAAATCATTTGATTGAAGTAGATGCATATACTACTAGTTCGAATGTTTTTGTTGTAGGTAATGTTGCCGACAAGAATCACATAAGCAACCTTGTTAATGCACTAATGTACAAGTCTTGAAGTGATGACCGATGAACAAGTCAATGTGCGCCTTAAGTGTGTTACTAATCAAAAGGTTGATTCGCCAAGTGAGTATCATCAAGTCTTGGATCACATACAATACATTTTACGGTAATGCGAAATTAAGGATAGCTAGAGGCCAAGGTAAGTTTTCTTACAACCTTTACTATTATGCTTGCTATTTGAGTGCTTGCTATATGCTTACGTGACTAAGTGATTAATTATTACTCGCTTGCATGCTAGATAATATTTGTATGCTAATATGTGCTATATGCTTTATGTGAATTAGACGTTATATCTAAACGCTTATACTTCTTTGGATTCAAGTAAATTATTTGGAAAAATAATGGTCCTACCACAACCATTATTAATATCGATTTTTACGTCAATCAATCACTATAGACGATGCACACTCTTTTCACTCTTTATATTTTCCCTAGTTCTCGTCTTTGACTTTTCTTGGAATTTACATGATTGACTTCTAGCCTCTCTGATGCAAGTCTCGTTCCTGAACCTCATCTCACGCACTACTCTTCCACTTCTTCTGTATCGACTCAAAATCCACTCTTCACTCAAGCGTATCGAGACTCTTCTCTTTCTTCTGTCTCGATTCTATTACCCATTCCTTAGCTTACTCGTGCGTATTGAGTCTATTCCGTGTCTTAAAATACAAAGAGTTATGTTTTAAAACCATCCTGAACCAAAGATTTTTCATAAAGACCAAAACGTAAAAAACTGTCAAAACCATAACTTTACTGCCGACGGTCCCCAAACGATTGGCGGTCCCTTATTGCTAAGGGACCGTCAGTGAGTTTTAGATAAAAACACGTTTTCACTCTATATGTATCAGTAAAACAAATCAAACACTTAGTGTGACAGCCGAGTTGCTGAAAAAGAAGGCCAAATCATCACCTACTACATTAAAAATAAAATCCAAGGTCTCAAGCTCAAAATCACAAAACACTCCTACATACTAATCATCAATTGTAAGTCAAACTCATCTAATTCTTTCTTTGGATTACATTATTAGGGTTCATTGTAAAATTAGATTTGGGGATCTTAAATCTTTTATGAAATTAAGTACAATTAACATCTAAGTTCAATAATAGATTAGTAGCAATATTCTTATTAAATACATACATTAGTCAAAAGAAATGCTTTCATGTAAGTAATCAAAAACATGATAATCTACAAAGTAGGAAGACATCATTATCATAATTATGAAACATCACCTTAAATCCCACATTGTTAAATACATGTCAAAAACATTCACTCTAATTGATAATCAAAACAAATTTTAAGAAAGGAAAAACTCAATAACGATAAATCATAACCTTGTGATTCTTCTTCTTATAGGGAACAAAATGTCATGCATATATGATTTTGATCATCTTCGCACTGACTCTTATGCTCCTAGAATTTCTCGTGAACCAACCACTCCGGGAAGTCACATTCATCCCTATGTGAATGTTGAGACCCGTCGCTTTCATGAGGGACGAATTGTTGATCCCTCCTTAGCCTATCATAGAGACATAAACACCACCTATTGTGCTATAGGATTCGACTGCTTGCTTCACATAAATGAGAAAAATTTTCCTCATTTTGTTTTGGAATTCTTTCGAAAAGTTGAACTCATACGTAACGAGGATCAATCTTTGCCACTTTGGTTTTGGATTAGGAACTTCAAATTTGTTCTTACTCTTGAGCAATTTGCTCAAATCCTTCGTATCCCCAATCATGGGCAATGTGCCTACACTGAAGATTGGTGTCTTGAGTCACTCTTCAACTATCGAGAAGAGAATAGTCCTTACTGCTCCTACATACCTTCTCCATGTGAACTTGTCAAACTCCTTCGTACTCATAGGTATATCCCTTTCATCGATCCAACAAAAATTCGTTTGTCGGAAGTTCATGAAGAATTGCTCAACTGGGCAATTATCTTGAAATAAAACACTCTCGGTCTTAAAGGTATTCGTGAGAAACTCCCGGCGTGTTGTGCTCATATGATGTATTGTCTTCACACTCAACAACCCTACAATCTAGCCTATTTCTTCACCAAGCGGATTGTACATCTCAAGGGTAACAGAACTAAATTGATACCCTATGGGATGTTCCTGACTCATCTCTATCACTATATCATGAACTTTCATCCGTATCTTCATGGTCCTCAATACTCTCTCTTTGATCCTGTCATGGAACCCATCAATGAGTTCCATATCTCCTCTATTTTTATCTCATCATCATCTGTCGACTATGACATCTATGATGACCCCACACTCGAGAATGAGGAACAGGCTAAAGTCAAGAATGTCATGCAACAAGAACAAGTCACATACACCATTGACAAGACTACACCATGAAGGATTATCTAGCAATATTAAAATTAGTGCCTATTTATCAGAATGTTTCTTATGTATTTGTACTATTAGGATTTGTTAACTTTTGAATGTTGTAATCTGTGAATGCTTGCTTTAACTTGCTTCTATCTTGCATGATTGTTTACGCACTATCCTCTTGCGTTTTAGCCCAGTTATAATTCAGAAAATGTTTAGTTATCTGCAGATTGCAGAAATGAAAAAGTGGGTAAAAATCTGGGAACCAACTGCCGGCAGTCCCTTATCAACCTGGCGGTCATCCAGTAATAACGAACCGTCCAGCATTTAATAGACCGTCCCTCTGGGATCACGGATTTTTCCACTGTTTTCTTCCTTTCTGCAATCCTAAACCTATTGCATGATTATCACCACCTTACCATGTTTAGATAAACAATTTTGAGTGCTTAAAGTTTCCTAATGCATGCTTTGCCAAAACCATAACCAAGCTTGATTATTTAAACACCTCTCATCTTCTTTAACTCATCACAATCACCTTCCATCTCTTATCCATCTCCTACAATGGCCTCATCCTCCACTTCCTTGCCACCCACAAACAAAGAACTCATAACCTCACTCAATTCACAACCACCAAACAAAAGGCCTAAGCTCAAAATCATTCGACCTCAAACCAACTTCATTGATCTCACACTCTATAACATCACACTATCTTCAAAGTCACCACCATCCTCACCTCAAGCACCAAGTGCACCACTCAAAACATCATCCATCAATGAAACATCCTACTCTTCATCAAAGCCATCCTCTAGCTCAAAGCCAACCACATCACCCTTCTCATCATTCATCAATAACTTGTCACCTTTGCTCACCCAATCTAGCTCGGGTGCTTACACTCCATTTGTGAGTAATCAACCATCATCTCCTACATTCTCTAGCTCTCCACCAAGAAACTCACACCCTCTTCCAACAAACTCTCCACATCATACTACTACATCACCGAATGGGCCTTTGGAAAACATTCCTTCCACTCCACCATCACTCCAAACCTTGGCAATTCCATTCCATACTACTTTGTTAACAACCACACCATAGGATGTGCTTGTTGTTTTTACAACTTTCATCTCATCCACTCTCTTAGAGATGAAATCCACATCATGTTTGGCCACATTGAGTNCTCCTACATTCTCTAGCTCTCCACCAAGAAACTCACACCCTCTTCCAACAAACTCTCCACATCATACTACTACATCACCGAATGGGCCTTTGGAAAACATTCCTTCCACTCCACCATCACTCCAAACCTTGGCAATTCCATTCCATACTACTTTGTTAACAACCACACCATAGGATGTGCTTGTTGTTTTTACAACTTTCATCTCATCCACTCTCTTAGAGATGAAATCCACATCATGTTTGGCCACATTGAGTTTCTTCTTGCTCAACAAAATGTGCAACCAACTCCTATTTCCATCATGCCACCTTCGGCTCCACCTTCATCCTCACCCTCATCCACTCCACCCTCTAACTAGATATCTTCAAATGTCTAGTTAAGAATAATCAAGTGGAAGCTATATTTTGGGCCAAGCATGTTTTGGGAAATAGCTTGATGTATTAGTTAATGACTATTGTTGTAGTTTAATGATGTCTTAATTATGTGATAATTATGAATGTTACTGTATGTTTTCCATGCATGAATGAATGAATGAATGATTATGCTTTGAATTATGTTAACAAGTTGTGATATTTGTCATGGTTGACTTATAAATGGACTAAAATTATCCAAACTTAAAAATGGGAAGTTACTAAAATCACAACACATATGCCACCAGGACGCCTACTGCCGGCGGTCCTTTATTGGATTGGTGGTCCTGAATCAATAAGGGACCGTCCCTATATATATATATATATATATATATATATATATATATATATATATATATATATATACATGCATGTGTTTTGCCCTAACTTGTTTTTTTAGCACATCAACATAGCTCGATTCCCCGGTGCCCTCATTAAGGGGGAGCACTTAGCTAGGGGGAGCTTGTATACCGTCAACAATGATGATGCCCTTTCAAGGATGCTCATGTCTACTCTCCTCAACATCAACGACACCTTTTTGATTCTACAAAAAGGGGGAGAAGTAACGGGAAAACTCATTAAAAATTTATCAACGCATAATTTGACCTAAAATGAGTTTATATTTTGTAATCATCAAAAAGGGGGAGATTGTTAATACAAATAATGTCAAAAACGTTATTCACATTATTCGATCTTCTTGTGTTTTGATAATCACAAAATATAGAGACATGTTACGTAAAGTTACGGTTAATAAGTTTTTAATCAAGGAAACTCGTTTCTTCTATGTAGCTTCTACAACGTCACTTCAGGTATGAACAAACTTTATACCGTCATTAGTTTGGTGATCAAAGAAGTTTTTATTTTCTTATAAACTTACATTTTTTAGTTTGACCAAACATTTTCATAAAAGTATTTTTGTGTTTTTAAAGAGAAGTTTTATTAAGAAAATATATTCAAATTCAAAGTTATAACAACTAGTTTTCCCTCCAAAATAGCTGAAATTTCACCAGATAAGTTTTCACCACGTCAGGACAAAAATGGGAGCGTTTTGTCAGGACGGTCCCTTAAAGTGGCCGACGGTCCCTTAGTGAAAAAGGACCGTCGCCTATTTATGGGACTGTTTGTCTCTGTCCTGTCGTCTATAAATACTGAACTGTTACACTTCAAAAAACAAGGTTTTTCACACACAAAACATTCTGTTTTTATTTTCCCTTTTGTCTTTGATCACTATAACATGTCGGAATATGTTTATGAGTGATTTCCTCTTTCGTCAAGTGCAAGAGAAGAACTCTCGACATCAATGAAGTCTCAAGATGTTATAGGTGTCCACACACAAACGTAACAAGTGTTACGGTGATAGGTTCTGTAAATAATGTCATTGTTTTCCAACTTGTGTGTGAGTCGAGGATGGGGATATTTGTGTGAACTTGGATGGTAATGTAGATCCAAGAAGTCTTGTAACTAGATTAGTTCATGTATTAGTTATGAGGAGAGTGATGTCCTAGTGTGTAGGTTAGGACTTAGTCGAGTCATTATGTAAAGACTTGGATCGGGTGATGATCCAAGTGAGTCATGTGTGTAGACTTGGATTGGGTGATGATCCAAGTGTGTCAAGTGTGTGAGGGCTTGGTTCGGGTGAAGAACCAAGTGTGTCAATTATGTGAAGGCTTGGATCGAGTGAAGATTCAAGATGGACAAGAGTGCTTGTTCGTGTGGCCACATGGGCCATGGAGTAGATTGGTTCTAGCTACGATTAGAACTCGACATTATGCTTAGTGTCGTTAAGCCTTGTGTAAGCATGTGTAAGGATTGCTCCGCCTGAAGGAGTGTGTTGATACAGTGATTGATAACTATCGAGTGTGGTACTCGGGTAGTGGAGTAGGACGGAGAGCGAGCTTCGTGCTGAACCACAATAAATCGCCGCGTCCCTTTGGTTGTGTTCTTTCCTTACTCTTTACTTTACTTGTTTACTTATGTATGTTAGTAGTCAACTTGATATCACATAACAAGTAGAATTCAATAAGTTTGCAAAAGAATTTTAACGGGACCTAAAAACGGCGAAACGTTTTAACAACTAAAAAGAAACAATTAAACTATTCAACCCTCCCTTCTAGTTTCTGCAATCTTGATTCGAGTCTTTATTTTGATTTATGTAAAAGTTCAAGTGTAAGGGGAGAACCGAGCCCCCTTGATGTATTATTTTGGTTGGTAGGGCAAGAATGTATGCCAATATATATATATATATATATATATATATATATATATATATATATATATATATATATATATATATATATATATATATATATATATATATGGGAAAACAAGAAAAAAAATTTGGAAAAAGATAAGTGGAAGAAAACATATGGACTACAATCCCATTCCTTTTATTTATTTATGTTTCTTTTATTTTGTAGTTAGCTCAAGTTGAGTCGAGTCTTGGCTTAGCAACGGCACATTATACATATAATTAACTAAGACAATTGACTTGCCACCAGTTAAATTTCCCTTATCCAACAAACCGTGTTTTCCATATCCCTACACCTAACATTATAACCCTTGAAAAACCTTCTTTGATAGTTTTCCTAGGTGCTTACGCCAAGTGGTGGAGGTTTTTGATCATTTCCTTAGCCTATGGTAATCTATTTGCTATGACAGGTAGTGAGAGATATTTTTCCATTTCCATTTGTGATAAATAGATTTATAACACCCGAGAGATGAGAGTATCCAAACACTAAATGTGAGGTGCTAGTGTATAATTTCCGTGCTTATTTTGATTAAGGTAGAACGATCATTTGTTGAGTTATTTTTATATTAATTTTAAATGATCCCTAACTTGTGTTTTAATTGGTATAAAAGCTCATTTGCTTGAGGACAAGCAAATCTCAAGTGTAAGGGTATTTGATAAGGAGATATTTGTTACGCTTTTAGGGGGTCATTTAAGCCCTGAGTCGTGATATTATGATCAAATATTACCTCAAATCGTTCCTTTTGTCATTTTAGGAACTTTGGAGAAGAATTTTGTAAAATGGAGCATTTTGGACGTTTTTGGAGTTAAAAGTGAAGAAAAAGACAAAGTCAAGAAACCATGCTGGAAGTTGTACCTGACGGCGTCAAATGTCACAGGGTGACGCCGTCACTTGATGAATCAAGAGGAGGATGATTGTTTACACTTGACGCGCAAGAAAAGAAATTGAAGAATATAACGTGATGGCGTCACGTTATAATTAGTGTAGGCCGTCACGTATTGTCACAAAGAGAGACGGCCCAGAGAGTTTAAAGGGGGAAGGAGTCAAGTAGCTGGATTGGACGACAAGAAACCCTAATAGCGGCGAGATGACGGCGTCAGATCCCAAAAGCTGACGCCGTCACCTTTGTAAATCTATATATAGTTTTGGATTTTTCATTCATTAGGGTGGAACTTTTGTGCAACAAACCCTAGACGATTTTCACAGCTTTTGTAAGGGTTTCAAACCCTTCTTTCAACCATGTTTAATTGAAGATAAGTCTACCTTTTAATCATTCAATGTGTCTATGTGTTGTTTGATTATTTTCATGCTTGTCTTTCTTTTAACATGCTAGCTTAGGTTTTTTAGTGTTTTCTTAGATCTAATGAAACCTAGCTATTAATTATTGATTTTTGGATTGTTTGATTGTATTGGATGATTGATTTCGCGTTAGGCTTAAGAAAACTGGCCAACTTCCTATATGGTAATGTGCTTAAACGTCTTAAGCAACGTTTCTCGGTTGTGTACACCGGTGTTATTGGTTGTTTTTAATGCATAAGTGACTATTGAGAAGGCCATGATAGGTGTGGACGTATAGTCTGGAATGGGCCAGGCCCGCGCAGACAACGGCCCACTCTACGCCTAACCCTAATCCATGCCCTATAAATATAGGGCTGGGATTCTCTTCTTCGCAGGACATAACACAAGAGGTTACTCTAAACCTAACTCCTGTATGCTATATCGCATAGATACTAACTTGACCGTCGGAGGTGGATCCCGGGGCTTCGGCCTTGGGTCCACTCCTAACGGGTTCTCTTTTTTGACAGGTCTACTCAGGGCTCGAGAAGACGACTAACAGCCCAGGGAAAGTCGTTGAATCCAGCCTGCGCCAGATTATGTGTCAACAGATTGGCGCCATCCGTGGGACCAGACGACAAGTTTCGTGCTCTCACATCACCGGAAAGCAACCATCGAGTTCAAAAGACGGTAACTTAAAACTTTGTATATTTTTTGGGTTGCACTTTAAAACCCGGCCGATGCGGTATTCATTCTTTATTTTCTGCTAGTACGCGACAGAAAGCAAAAACCAAAACACAGTTATTAAATCTAAAGCTATTATTTATAATTCTTTGGTCAACATATACAGCAACATCACAAAGTTATATTGACTTTGTTTGATCTGTTCATATGTAGCATATAAATATAACAAGGATTATAGTCTTTGTTTATTTTGTCTAGATCCCTCACTCATCAGTTCGAACGTATAATTATTTAAGTATTCGAATTGGTTTATGTGACGCAAGCACTGTTCTATCAATGTTTTATAAAATTTAAAAAGATATCCCAATATTTTTTTTGCATGTCTTTTAAATCTGTAAGATATGTTATCTTTTAAATATTCAGAAGATTTTATGTAAATCTTTTAAACTTGGTAAACACGATTTTACCTACAGCTGCACTAAGTCCGCACGATTGGACCTACTTTATCTCTTCGCCGCGAACAACGCAGTCACGATAAATCTACCCGCGTTAGGTCGTGTGTTCAGACATCTTCGCAGATTGGCGCCATGAGCGCACTGTCACGTACAGGCACCACGATGCTAGTCAATCGCTATGAGCGCACTGGGCAAAATCCATGGTCATCTGCGATCATCCACAAACGTTAGAGTCTACGCGGTCATGATACATCCATCTGCGTCTGTGCGCGCAATTGAAACTATCTGTGCGCGCAATTGAAACTATTGTTTTTTTTATTATGTCTATTAAAAAAACAATTAATTATTTATGTAATTTGTAAAACCTCACGATAGGTGTAATTCGCACTACTACTTCTCTTATGTGTTAATTTCACATGCTATGTGCTATATATTGCTTCATGCTAATCTTTTACTTCATTAGGTATTATATGTTGCGATTCGCGGCATATACTTTTAATATTTGCAATAAGTGTTTTTCAGGATTTGAATAACTAAGTTTAATGCTCCTACAAGAGTAGCACCATCAAACTTGGGGGGCTACCAGGGTATATAATACTACTGTTTCCATACGCGTCACTCGGGTATATTTGGAAGCAGATTGTACGTAAGAGGTATTGCAAGCCCGGTACAAAGACGGATTTAAATATTCGCACCATCTTGCTGCAGGGGAGACGTCCTCTGTCGGTTGTAAAGACGGATGTAATGTTCGCGCACAGCGCGCACCTCTGTCGCGCACAGCGCGCACTACTACCACAGAGGCACGTCTTCTATCGCACCATGTTGCATCGCTACTGGTACAAAAGGTACCCCCTTACCTAGGATGCAGCATATGAGATCCACCTTCACCATTGTGAGACAATCACAATCGCAATCCCAGGCTGCACTGTCGCATTTGGGCTGCGCAGTATAGTCTGTCCCATGCGCACACCTGAGTTGCACACACATGGGCCATGCCATCATGGTTGATTGGGCCTACGCGGCCATGAACAGAACTTAAGTCTAGCATAACATAGCCATGCGCTATGTCATACTAGACTTGGGGGGCTTGTAGACGTATAGTCTGGAATGGGCCAGGCCCGCGCAGACAGCGGCCCACTCTACGCCTAACCCTAATCCATGCCCTATAAATATAGGGCTGGGATTCTCTTCTTCGTAGGACATAACACAAGAGGTTACTCTAACCCTAACTCCTGTATGCTATATCGCATAGATACTAACTTGACCGTCGGAGGTGGATCCCGGGGCTACGGCCTTGGGTCCACTCCTAACGGGTTCTCTTTGTTGACAGGTCTACTCAGGGCTCGAGAAGACGACTAACGGCCCAGGGAGAGTCGTTGAATCCAGCCCGCGCCAGATTATGTATCAACAATAGGATACTAAACGTGTCGTCATAGGAAAAGATAGAAGCTTATAGAGTTGGGGAAGGATGTACACGCCCCCACGACTGGTATTAAGGAAAACAACCCTTCATCCAAACAATTATAACAAACCAATTAATTGATAAGAGATATCTAGGGAGTAGTGAAATCGAAGTAAACACATTTTCTCATTATAAGAAGTTCCACAATTTACTTTTCTTGTTATTTTATTTTATTTGCATTAGTAGTTATTTGGGTTAGTTGACCAGCAACTAATTCCGCCCACTCTTCCAATACCCGAGATTTTTACTTTGCTTTCATTAAAAATATAAAAATACAAAAAGAATCATCCCTCACCTTTAGGCCTTGTTTACATTGCTTTCAATCCTAACGACATTATTCCCCTAGAGAACGATCAATCCCCTGGTACTTGCCACTCACTATACTACATCGGTCAGGTACACTGCCTGGTGAGGATTGCAAGCTTCTCAAGATCCATTGAGAAGTAAAACCTTTTGCAAGGTTGCAAAACCGCGCATCATGGCCACACTGAATTCAAAGGAAATCAAAGAAAGATCTAAGGTGAAGGGGGATGATGGAGAAGGGTTATACGTGAGGGGAAGAATTGAACGCAGGAATTCGCATCAGTCTAGGGGAAAGTCAAGATCAAAGTCTCGAGGTGGAAGACTCAAGTGCTATATTTGCCAGTCTGAGGAGCACATGAAGAGAAACTGTCCGAAGAATAATCGCAAGAAGTCAAATGGTTTCGTCAAGAAAGATGATCAGCCAAGCTCCAGTGGTTCGATTTATGACGGTTCTGAGGTGAAGATGGTTATGAGTGCAGAGGCTCTGCTAGATTGGATCATGGATTCAGGAGGTTCATACCACATGACACCAAGGTTAGATTTATTTTTCGATTTTCTGGAATGCGATGGGAGCAGGGTACTGTTCGGTGACAACAAGGAGTGCAAGATCAGAGGTATTGGCAAGGTAAGGGTACAAATGAAAGATGGGTCAAGTTTTGTATTAAACAATGTCAGGTATATTCCTGAATTGAAAAGAAACTTGATATCGCTGGGAACTCTTGAAAAAGAGGGATATACCTTAAAAATGCAGTCGGGCAAAATCAAGGTGATTAATGGTTCCAGGGTTATTTTATCTGGAACCCGAAGGGATAATTGCGTATACTCTTTGGATGGCCATGCAGTGGCGGGTGAGCTTAATGCTAGTGTTGAAGAAAAAGACAGTCTTGCGCAGGTTTGGCACAAAAGACTGAGACATATCAGTGAGGCGGGACTTCGGTTGCTAGAAAAGCAGGAGGTGTTTGGCAAGAAGAGTCTAGGTAAGCTCGATTTTTGTAAGAATTGTGTCCTGGGAAAGTCACATCGAGTCAGTTTCGGTGTAGGAAGGCACACTACTCAGGGAGTGATAGACTATGTTCATTCAGACTTATGGGGTCTGTCTCATGTGGAATCATTAGGAGGTAAGCGGTATTTCTTATCTATTGTTGATGATTATTNAAAAGCAGGAGGTGTTTGGCAAGAAGAGTCTAGGTAAGCTCGATTTTTGTAAGAATTGTGTCCTGGGAAAGTCACATCGAGTCAGTTTCGGTGTAGGAAGGCACACTACTCAGGGAGTGATAGACTATGTTCATTCAGACTTATGGGGTCTGTCTCATGTGGAATCATTAGGAGGTAAGCGGTATTTCTTATCTATTGTTGATGATTATTCTAGGAGGGTATGGGTTTATATTCTCAGGTTCAAACAAGAAGCATTTGGAAAGTTCAAAGAGTGGAAGTAGTTAGTAGAGAATCAGACTGGGAGAACGGTTAAGAAGCTGAGGACAGATAATGGTCTTGAGTTCTGTAATCGGGAGTTTGAGCATCTATGTACTGAGAGTGGGATTGCTAGACATTTGACAGTTGCCGGGAAGCCGCAGCAGAATGGATTAGCAGAACGGATGAATAGAACTCTCATGGATAAGGTACGTTGTTTATTAATTCGGTCTGGATTTTCCAAGACCTTTTAGGCGGAAGCGATATGTACGGCCGCATATCTTATAAATAGGTCACCATCGACAGTGATTGAGAAAAAGACATCTATGGAGATGTGGTCGGGACATCCAAGTGATTATGGGATGTTGAGGATTTTTGGCTGTGTCGCATATTCACACGTTAAACAAGGTAAGCTCGAGCCGAGAGCGGTAAAATGCGTTCTTTTGGGGTATTGCGAAGGTGTGAAGGGGTACAGGCTATATAGGCTTGATAATGAATCACCTAAAATAGTCACTAGTAGGAACGTGGTCTTCAATGAAAGTGTCATGTACAAAGACACGTTGAAGGATTCTGGTGCAGGTAAAGATAAGTCTGTTGAGGAATTACAGGTTGAGGTAGAACTGCAAAGGTTAAATAATCATACGCTTGAGGAATATCAGACAGATAATCAGGAAGATGGAGATGATGAAGATGCAGGGGATCAGGATCATGATCAAACACCGGATCTCACAGATTATCAGTTGGTCCGGGATAGAGAGCCAAGGTCTATAACGAAACCTTTGAGGTTTCGAGATGAGACTAATATGGCTGCTTACGCGTTTGCTGCAGCAGGGGAAGAAGATACTCATGAACCATTGACATACCAGGAAGCAGTTACTTGTGAATACAGTTCTAAGTGGAAGCTGTTACTTGTGTATCTCTGAGGAAGAATAAGACCTATGAGTTAGTAGATCATCCAGCTAGGCAAAAGTTGGTGAGCTGCAAATGGCTGTACAAGATAAAAGAAGGGATTGAAGGTGTTCAAAAGCCTAGGTACAAGGCAAGGTTGGTGGCTCGTGGATTCACACAGAGGGCAGGTATTGACTACAATGAATTATTTTCTCCGGTAGTTCGATACACATCTATTCAGGTTATACTTGCATTAAATGCGTGTAGAGATTATGAGCTGGAGCAGCTTGATGTAAAGACGGCATTTTTAAATGGGAATCTTGAAGAAGTGATCTACATGAGGCAGCCACCAGGATATGAGCAAGGTAACAAGGTATGTTTGTTAATGAAATCCCTTTATGGTTTGAAGTAGTTACCTAGGCAATGGTATAGGAGGTTTGATGAGAACATGCTGAGCAACGGGTTTAAGCGTAGCAGTTACGACAGTTGCGTATATTACAGGAGTTATGCACCAGGTGAGTATATCTATCTACTTTTATATGTAGATGATATGTTGATTTCTTGTAAAAGCAAGTTTGAGATTGGGTCTATCAAGTCTTTGCTTAATAAGGAGCTTGACATGAAAGAGCTCGGGGAAGCAAAGAAGATTCTTGGTATGGGTGTCATAATCCGGGTACGTTTCTATGATTTTAAATAATTTTAAAATAGACAATGGGAAATCGGTTCAGATGCCATTAGGTGGGCACTTGAAGCTGTCGTTGAAGGATTGTCCGGTTAGGGATTGTGATGTTAAAAGGATGAGTAAGGTGTCGTATTCAAATCCGGTTGGGAGCTTAATGTACTTGATGGTGTGCATGAGGCCAGACATAGCGTATGCGGTAAATGTTGTTAGTAGATATTTGGCGAATCCATGTAAAAATCATTGGAAAGTAGTGAAGTGGATTTTGAAATATTTGCGGGGTACTGCAAAGTGGGTTTGGTGTTTGGGACAAATTGTGGCAACCATGTGGACGTAACAGGTTTTGTTGATTCAGACTACGCTAAGGATTCGGATAAAGGTAGGTCTCTCACTGGTTACGTATTTTTAGTACAGGGATGTGTTGTAAGCTGGAAGGCAACGCTACAAAACGTGGTGGCTCTTTCTGTAAAACCCAAAATTTTTGAACATGTAAAATACCCAAAATACCCTCTAGTTTTAAACTTTTGAGAAGACGATTATTAAATCAAATCATTATAATATGTTATAACTTAAGTCATGGAACCTTATAATTTGAAAGCTACAAGTATATGATCTCTAAGATAAGTATGATTAAAAATTGACACAAAATATTAACCTAGCTAAAAATAAATAAATCTCACACGTTATGAAGTCCTAGGGCGATTGGCATTTTACACAACTATTTTTGGTAAATATGGCAAGGAAGTCAACTAACTAATCACCCTTGAAATTAGTCCTAATATATCTCTCAACTTCTCCCATAATTCACGACTCTCCTTGTTGTTATCACTCTCCCAAATCATTTTATTAAGAAGCATATCTTCCCCTTTTCCACTTTGGTACGAAACTGAGAAAAACAAAAACACACCAACATCTATCAAAACAAACAGATCCTTAGTTCTTTGTAGAAACTAATGACGTGGTAATTATATTTTCTTGGATCGTTTTGAGCCTTAGGGTTCAACAATAACAATGAACAATTATGCACAGCGGATTAGAACAAATCAAAGTTATTGACACAAGGTTTTTCACCATCATCACCTCCAATTATATTTGATCAGAATATAACGTGTTACCTAACTGTAACAGGGATCTAAGACATCTCAGACCTTGGAGAAATACGAACACAAACTAATCTAGTTCTAGGCGTTTATAGTTTACACGCCCTAGAACACACACACACACACCTTTTCTGTATTCTACATTATGGAAGACTTGTATAAAAACCTGTACCTATGACTCTTTATATAATAGAGTCATTAGGTTTACAAAGAGATAAGAATAAAACTAAATACAGAATATGTAAAAATCGTTTCTACATAATAGAATATTTCCTGTATCTTGATATCTTTGAAGCTTTCTCTCTTTGTCAATATTAGTCCTTCATGTTTTCACTCTTCTTGTTTTGTCTCATCAAATCTATAAACCCAACATTCTTTATAAACAAAAGAAACGATCAAAGCTTGGAAGGGTTTTGTTCGTAGTAAATGTTTAGTTCGAAGGGCATCGGCTATTTCGTGTGCCTTGTAACGATTGTGATACGCATCTGTACTCTTATTTCCTTCGTAAGATCCAATCAAGGTACCCCTAAAAACTCGTTTTGATATTCCTATAACTCGCATGAAATCGCACATCACATGAAATCTTATATATGTTTAACCATGATCGATCTATGTACTACATATTCTGAATTTTTTCTGACTTGAACATGTGCCGCATGAAATCATAAGTTTCTTCACATAAAATAATAAATTGAAAACTAGAAAATCGACCCATAATCTTTGTACCGTAACGTGTGCTATTTGAGGATTTAATCTAATGTTTTTCCAACCTTTAAAATTGTTTTGATCATGTATAAACAAGCTCGGTATTAAGATGAATCGATCTAAAATAAACATGCTTGATGCGATGTAAAAGTTGTGATAACATGTTGGTTTATTTTGAATGGTTTATAAACTATTAAGGTTTTACGAGCTAACTTATTTCGAATAGGAATAAGAGTTAAGTGAGTGATGTTTTGAAAAGAGTGTGGTTCAAAACTGGTTTTAACGAGAGTTTACATGAGGTCTTTTTCGATTTTGTCGTGCCGCATGTTTTTTATAAAAGGATGCGTTAATGTAAGTTATGTGTTCAGTATTATATTAGTGTTTCATTTTAAGGAAGGATGTGCATGGAGAAGAAAAAAACCGCATGCTATAAACGAGTAAGGAACTGATGGTTATAAACCTGCTCATGAAATAAATAAATATGTTTAACAATGTCATCTTCTATAGTATTTTGATAATAAAGAATTTAAAACTAGGATCTAAAACAAGTAAGGAAGGTTTCGAAATCGATTTCGGCTATATATTTGGTATTAAGATTTTACGAAGGATTGCATGCATGAAATTCATTATTAAGTAATTAAATTGTGATATTTTCTTTATAAAGCTAGAACTTCGACTTTTGACATTTTAAACCCTGATTTTTGGAAGTTATCACATTAAACCCTAAACTTTGATAATTTATAAAATTAACCTTAAACATCACTAAATTGTCATAAATGAACCCTAAACTATAAATATAGTCATTTTAAATACTTCAACTTAATTAATGTCAACTTTGATCATAAATGACTAATATTGCTAGACCGGGGAACCTACTAAATAAGGAAACTAACTAATTTGGAAGACTTACTATTTTTGGAAAGTTAACTAAAAGAGTTAACTTACGTGATTTGGACTCTTCTTGATTCGTATCCATTCTCTTCTAGGTTCGGTGAAGTGGGAGTGATCCATCTCTCTTGATTTGTTTGACCTTGCTTGTGCTTGGAATAAGGTACAGATATTTCGCACTCTTTCAGTAAGAGTGCACATTTCCTCTCTCTTGACTTTGTCTTTGATTTGTTATCGTACTATGATTCCGTTTGATCTTGATTATGATCCTTCGTACTTGGCCCTATGATTGATGTGCTTCACCGGTATTTATGATCCTATTGTTATTCTTTGAACTCTTACGACCCATTTGATAACCTTTTGTGACCTTAACCTTTGAACCTTTGTGAGACTTTGGATACCCTTTGGGATATTATAACGGAAGGTGTAATTTTCTTTTCTTAATTATGATATAGGAACATTTAAATGAGAAACTATTTATAACGGCATTTTAATATGATTTAAGACCACTTGTCTATGGGATTATATAAATTCATAAAGACAACTTTTGAAGAACATTTCATGAAAATCTTTATTAAAGATCATTTTATAAATGTCATCTTTTGGAAGATCGTTTTAAATGAACCTTTATTATAAACATTCTTAAATTGAATTGTACTACAAGCCTTTTGTTAAACAAGTTACGGGAATCTGCTAATTTGAACTTTTGGTTTAAAATCTCATTATGACCCTTTGATTATGAACTATGGGACTTTGGAACTTGGGATAGTGAACCTTGTGGATTGGGAACCTTGGCTTTGACCTCTCCATTTTGACCGTTGGTATTACACCTTTGACGATCCTTTGATATTTGACCCTTTGATAATGATCTTTTGATATTTGACCCTTTGATAATGATCCTTTGATATTGACCCTTTGATAATGATCCTTTGATATTTGACCATTGGATGATTAATCCTTCGACATTGACCTTTGCTTTTGAACCTTTGATTTTGAACTCTAATTTTGAAACATTGACCTTTGCTTTTGAACCTTTAATTTTGAACTCTGATTTTGAACTCTGAACCTTTGACCTGAACCTTTACTATTTACCTTGGATTATGATATTTTGTTTTGACCTAGACTGTGTTATTTGATTTGCCTTTGACCCTTTAGTATTATACCTGAGCATTTTGTTTCCTAGTCATGAAGGTAACATGACCCTGGCATTGATGCACCAATGTCATGACTCCAGTGTGGTCGAGTGATGTTCCACACCGTCCCTTTGATTGATCTGCAATTTTGTTTGGGTAGGGGCGTATGGATGCATCCTAGATTTGATTTTTTTTTATTTGATTTGCTACTACATTTGGTTTGGTTACTGGTGGTGTGTGCAATACACGCCTTTCACATTATTTGGGAGTTGATCACTCCATGGTTACTATGATTTGCTATTACATCTGGTTTGGTGACTGGTGCTGTGTGCAATACACGCCTTTCACATTATTTTGGGAGTTGATCACTCCATGGTTACTATACTGAAGACTCTGTTTTGTTTTGTTTTTGCTCGTGGTAGAATGCTAATATAACCTAACCTTTGTCTTAATCTTATCATCATTATTATACCTTTTGTTTTTCCCCAATGCACCCTATGATATTCTTTGTTCCTTATCTTTTGTTTCGTTTATATATATCTGTTCACTGGGCTTTTTAAGCTCAGCCGCATTTCTTTTCCTGCGGCAGGTTTAGTAGGAAGCTGGGTTGTGGATGAGAGATCTTATTTTGGACTTAGAAGACTTCACCCTGATTAGCTATTGGCTGGACTTAGATATGACTAGAAGCTTTTATGTTTGGGCTTTGTATATTATTGTTGCCCCTTTTGTATCTTGCACTTTGTTTAGTTTTTCCCTTGTAACCCCTTTGTAAACGTTGTATTAGAAATGTGTCTCCGTTTCACTTGTGTTCTGATTTGACTCTATAATGTATACTTTAGCCCTTTTCGGGTTGGGGTGTTACAAAATGGTATCAGAGACAGGTTTGGATCAGCGGATGCAACATCCGTAGAGCTTAGGCTATGACCTGTGAGTTTTGGACCATTAGGCTTCCACTATAGGAACATAGGAAACAACTTTGAGAACTTGCTTTAGGAATCCCCTATATGAACTTAAGTTTTGACCCGTAAGGAATGGGTAGACTTTAAGAGATTTCTTATGCATCTTTGCTTCCGCATTACTCTGATTCGTGCCTTACGTTTAGCTATGCCTTTTGGGGATCATCCCTTTTAGAGTTAGAAATCTTTGCACCACCTAAGTTTACCACCAGTATTTATGAAGGCATTGAAGATTGCATGGCAATGCAAACACTATGTTGATTTTTATCTTTGATCTCTCACCTAATTGTTTTGATATCTCTTCGGACACTCTGAGGATCTCCATGGCAATGATGTATTTGATGCACTCTATGATCGCCTCCTGCTTTTGGTAATCATCTGTAAGTTTTCCGACGTTATTTGATTTTGTTTTTTCCATGTTTGTTCCCATGAGAAGTCTGGTGGTGTTTAACCACGAGAATAAGAGTTTTTACTTTCACTTTGAACGATAAAGGTTTGCTATGTAAATCTGCTTTTCCTTGGATAGTCAACTTCGATTTGATTCTGATATGAATTGGTTGCTTAAGCATTTGAGATGCTGAAGACTGTTCTACTATGTCTTACCTTTGGTGTTTTGAACTATTTTGAACTCCCTACTACGATTACCGATTGTTAAACTTTGATATCATTTTTACTCTGGAGACTCAAATGTTACTTTCGCAGTTATGAAATTCTCTTACACCTATTTTTGTACACCGAAGAATGAACCTTATCTCGAGAATTATATTGACACCCTGAGTTCCGGTTATGATCACTGCTGAACCACCAAGTTTTCCACCGGAGGATGGAGCTGGATAGAACCTGAAGAGGACGAACAACGGTAACTACCCTGGAGAGTTGATGACATTTCTCACAAGACGGAAGAGTGGACGAGCAGAACGCAGGAACCTGGAGCTAATGAAGAACATACAGTCTCACTTCCCTATTCATCTTAGTCGTACTAAGATGAATTGAGAGTGGAAGCAGACTGGATGATGAGGAGATTGAAGATCGTACCAGAGATTCACCTTATTCCGTCACATGCCAGGAAGAAACTGCAGAAGGCTTGAGGAACCAAACTCAAGTTAATGATTCCATCTCAATCTCAGATTGGAATATGGACGAAGACCGACTACTCGGACATAAGAAGATTCTGAAGAGACGAATTCTTGAAAAGAACCTTATGATGGAGAAATCGATGCCTTAGCGACATGTCTCCTTTTGATGATGATTGTTTGATTTTTGTCACGTCTTTTCGAGCTTCGATTGTTTTGTTCGACATCGTTTCGTTATTGATCTTTGATTAGGTCTAACCCAGGAGTTAGATGGACTGTTAGGTGGATTAGTAGATTTGTTTCACTGATTGAGATAGAGTATGATCATCATGAGGGCATATTTATGCGATGCTAGTATTATGACGTCTGGCCAGCGTGATAATACTTACATCATATAACGTGCACTTGTTGTGTTCATAGGATGTCTCGAGAAGTGCCTTAGAAGAGCCTTAGATTTCTGTTTTCGTTTTCAACTATCTGCGAATAGTGACACTTTAGGATTCTCTCGATCTGTACGTTTGATCCGCCTTATCGCCGTATGTTTTGATGTGTTTGGATACTCGACACACGATTGTTTGACTTCTGTGTTTCTGATAAAAAAAAATCCTAAGTTCTATTGTAGAGTTTCCTGCCATTTGATGTCTTTGATCAACCGTTTTCTGTCTAATTGATCTGTTACTATGAAGAGCTACATCTATATTTTATTGGATCCGTTTCATGATAATTTGTTATGAGTTAAGATATGAAGATTTGGATGTTGAGAATCAATATCTATCAGTATTCGAGAACACCTTCGAAAGGTTGTATTGAAGATGAAACTATTTGAGAATATGAAGAGTTAAACTTATATACATCACCTTCATGATTGCTATCATTCGATGCATTCTCATTTGATCAGTCTATTTCCTTGTCCACGGACGAAATACTCACCCAATCCTACATCTATCTTTGAATATCTTTTAAGGGGATACGATTATCATCTGTTACGTTTGGTATATTATTCTTTCGATCTGGATTTAGTATGGTATGTTTTTTTTGAGGAAGCCAAAACTATTTTGATCAATGTGATAGAGCCATGAGAAACAATTCATCCACATTTAGTTCACAGTCCATTGTGTTTCCGTTTCGTTTTTCTTTCAATTTTCGAGGACGAAAATTTTCTTTTTAGAGGGGAAGAGTTGTAAAACCCAAAATTTTTGAATGTGTAAAATACCCAAAATACCCTCTAGTTTTAAACTTTTGAGAAGACGATTAATAAATCAAATCATTATAATATGTTATAACTTAAGTCATGGAACCTTATAATTTGAAAGCTACAAGTATATGATCTCTAAGATAAGTATGATTAAAAATTGACACAAAATATTGTCCTAGCTAAAAATAAATAAATCTCACACGTTATGAAGTCCTAGGGCGATTGGCATTTTACACAACTATTTTTGGTAAATATGGCAAGGAAGTCAACTAACTAATCACCCTTGAAATCAGTCCTAATATATCTCTCAACTTCTCCCATAATTCACGACTCTCCTTGTTGTTATCACTCTCCCAACTCATTTTATTAAGAAGCATATCTTCCCCTTTTCCACTTTGGTACGAAACTGAGAAAAACAAAAACACACCAACATCTATCAAAACAAACCGATCCTTAGTTCTTTGTAGAAACTAATGACGTGGTAATTATANCAATGTATGCATAGAGCATCATAAGAAAAATCACACATTGCTAGATTCGTCAAATTGTTGTCACCACCGTATAAACAAACAAGTTATCTTTAAACGTTGTAAGACCGTTCAAGATATAATAAGACACAACCTTGAAAAATTCCACTGCATCATCAAAGTAGCAACAAATACTCCTCTCCTCCAATAAGAAAATTAATGTGAGCCTTTAAAAACTTTTAAGAACAAAAACCAAATAACCATCTTATGTGTGTATATCAACAACCTGTGTGTGAAAACCAACAACTCCATATCCAAAACCAATCAAACTGCTCATAATATTCCATGATGAATTACCTTAAAATCCATGTATTCTTGAAGCCTCTTCCCCTCAAACAACAAAGCTATCAAGAACCCATTAATATTAACAAAAACTGAGCAGCAGAGTTAAAATTCGAGCAGCAGTTTACATAAAGTTAGCAGCAGAGTAATACCGAGCAGCAGTTTCGTAGCAGCACAGTTTAAATGTGACAGCAGTAGAGTGAAAAACACTAGTAGCAGAGTGACAATATGATAGCAGTAGAGTGAATTTTGTCGAGCAGTAGAGTCAATAAAATTGTAACGACCAGTACTAAGTTTTGAGGACCACCACTACTAACCTTCATCATAGGCAGTACAAACAATCACCAATTCATTAAGATGCAAAGTATATTGCACAGCCTCAGGACCACTTTAAACCGTACCACAACACGTATGCTTCATAAATCAATCGTTTTGAGGGACCAGCAGTACAAACGTATTATGAACCATTGCTGTCAATACTAAGTCACATAGCCATACCAATCAAATCAAGAATATCTCAGCAAGGACTCGTATACCCTGAGAATCAAGCAGACTTCAGTGATGCTCCAAATAAGTTTTCAAAACCCTTTACAAATTGCATCACACAAGTATCTTCCCCATTGCAAAATTAAGAACAGAAACCAAGTAACTCGTCATCAATACCATGTGAGAGTTTACAACCAGTAACATCAGTTGAACAAAAACCTTAAAGAAGAATACAATCGTCTATAGCAGCAACCATCGTGACAAACCCTAACTGAGTGAAACATGTATTGTAGCAGCAATAAACGTGAATATCACATGTAGACCTAGATGTCATGTTTCTTTTAATCAGACCTGCAAACGAACCCATCATAATCCAAACTAGGGTTTCACAAAAACCTAGCAACTTCTTCTTGGCTGAGACTCATTCTCATTCAACACTCTCATTATAAACAATACAATAGCACTTGTGAAGGTGTTGATAGAAAACGTTTTTATTCTATGTTGCCAAGTGAGAGAAATATTTTTTTAGGGTTTCTTATTAGTCTAGGGTTTTCATTATTCAGGATAAAGTTAACATGAACAGTAGCAGCAACCAAATATGAATAACACCCTAAACATACCAATCGTACATCAAAGAAGCTTTCACCCCTGAATTATAGACATCAACCAACGTATATCCAACTTCCATAATGAATTAAATCAAGTTACCACGAATTTAGGAAGTTGAATATCAAAGAAACCCTAAAAATTTGACTTACAATTTTGTTTCTGCAGCAGTTTTCGAGACACCATAGCCTTCAATTGAAAGTTCAGATCGAAGATCCCTCCTGTGAGAATCTTCCTTGGTATGTAGAGAAGCTCCAGTAAAAATTTTAGCCCGATCCAACGGTTAACGAAGAAGCTATCGTCCTTACAAAACAGTACTGCAGAAAGATACGAACATATGCACCAGATACGAATTTTCTTATTTTTCTTCGAATAAAAACCTTGTGAATCCCTAGGTAACGAGCTCCCCGAGCTCTGATACCACTTGTAGAAACTAATGACGTGGTAATTATAGTTTCTTGGATCATTTTGAGCCTTAGGGTTAAACAATAACAATGAACAATTATGCACAGCGGATTAGAACAAATCAATGTTATTGACACAAGGTTTTTCACCATCATCACCTCCAATTATATTTGATCAGAATATAACGTGTTACCTAACTGTAACAGGGATCTAAGACATCTCAGACCTTGGAGAAATACGAACACAAACTAATCTAGTTCTAGGCGTTTATAGTTTACACGCCCTAGAACACACACACACACCTTTTCTGTATTCTACATTATGGAAGACTTGTATAAAAACCTGTACCTATGACTCTTTATATAATAGAGTCATTAGGTTTACAAAGAGATAAGAATAAAACTAAATACAGAATATGTAAAAATCGTTTCTACATAATAGAATATTTCCTGTATCTTGATATCTTTGAAGCTTTCTCTCTTTGTCAATATTAGTCCTTCATGTTTTCACTCTTCTTGTTTTGTCTCATCAAATCTATAAACCCAACATTCTTTATAAACAAAAGAAACGATCAAAGCTTGGAAGGGTTTTGTTCGTAGTAAATGTTTAGTTCGAAGGGCATCGGCTATTTCGTGTGCCTTGTAACGATTGTGATACGCATCTGTACTCTTATTTCCTTCGTAAGATCCAATCAAGGTACCCCTAAAAACTCGTTTTGATATTCCTATAACTCGCATGAAATCGCACATCACATGAAATCTTATATATGTTTAACCATGATCGATCTATGTACTACATATTCTGAATTTTTTCTGACTTGAACATGTGCCGCATGAAATCATAAGTTTCTTCACATAAAATAATAAATTGAAAACTAGAAAATCGACCCATAATCTTTGTACCGTAACGTGTGCTATTTGAGGATTTAATCTAATGTTTTTCCAACCTTTAAAACTGTTTTGATCATGTATAAACAAGCTCGGTATTAAGATGAATCGATCTAAAATAAACATGCTTGATGCGATGTAAAAGTTGTGATAACATGTTGGTTTATTTTGAATGGTTTATAAACTATTAAGGTTTTACGAGCTAACTTATTTCGAATGGGAATAAGAGTTAAATGAGTGATGTTTTGAAAAGAGTGTGGTTCAAAATTGGTTTTAACGAGAGTTTACATGAGGTCTTTTTCGATTTTGTCGTGCCGCATGTTTTTTATAAAAGGATGCGTTAATGTAAGTTATGTGTTCAGTATTATATTAGTGTTTCATTTTGAGGAAGGATGTGCATGGAGAAGAAGAAAAAAAACGCATGCTATAAACGAGTAAGGAACTGATGGTTATAAACCTGCTCATGAAACAAATAAATATGTTTAACAATGTCATCTTCTATAGTATTTTGATAATAAAGAATTTAAAACTAGGACCTAAAACAAGTAAGGAAGGTTTCGAAATCGATTTCGGCTATATATTCGGTATTAAGATTTTATGAAGGATTGCATGCATGAAATTCATTATTAAGTAATTAAATTGTGTTATTTTCTTTATAAAGTTAGAACTTCGACTTTTGACATTTTAAACCCTGATTTTTGGAAGTTATCACGTTAAACCCTAAACTTTGATAATTTATAAAATTAACCTTAAACTTTACTAAATTGTCATAAATGAACCCTAAATTATAAATATAGTCATTTTAAATACTTCAACTTAATTAATGTAAACTTTGATCATAAATGACTTATATTGCTAGACCGGGGAACCTACTAAATAAGGAAACTAACTAATTTGGAAGACTTACTATTTTTGGAAAGTTAACTAAAAGAGTTAACTTACGTGATTTGGACTCTTCTTGATTCGTATCCATTCTCTTCTAGGTTCAGTGAAGTGGGAGTGATCCATCTCTCTTGATTTGTTTGACCTTGCTTGTGCTTGGACTAAGGTACAGATATTCCGCACTCTTTCAGTAAGAGTGTACATTTCCTCTCTCTTGACTTTGTCTTTGATTTGTTATCGTACTATGATTCCGTTTGATCTTGATTATGATCCTTTGTACTTGGCCCTATGATTGATGTGCTTCACCGGTATTTACGATCCTATTGTTATTCTTTGAACTTTTACGACCCATTTGATAACCTTTTGTGACCTTAACCTTTGAACCTTTGTGAGACTTTGGATACCCTTTGGGATATTATAACGGAAGGTGAAATTTTCTTTTCTTAATTATGATATAGGAACATTTAAATGAGAAACTATTTATAACGGCATTTTAATATGATTTAAGACCACTTATCTATGGGATTATATAAATTCATAAAGACAACTTTTTAAGAACATTTTATGAAAATCTTTATTAAAGATCATTTTATAAATGTCATCTTTTGGAAGATCGTTTTAAATGAACCTTTATTATAAACCTTCTTAAATTGAATTGTACTACAAGCCTTTTGTTAAACAAGTTACGGGAATCTGCTAATTTGAACTTTTGGTTTAAAATCTCATTATCACCCTTTGATTATGAACTATGGGACTTTGGAACTTGGGATAGTGAACCTTGTGGATTGGGAACCTTGGCTTTGACCTCTCCATTTGAACCGTTGGTATTACACCTTTGACGATCCTTTGATATTTGACCCTTTGATAATGATCTTTTGATATTTGACCCTTTGATAATGATCCTTTGATATTTGACCCTTTGATAATGATCCTTTGATATTTGACCCTTTGATGATTAATCCTTCGACATTGACCTTTGATTTTGAACCTTTGATTTTGAACTCTAATTTTGAAACATTGACCTTTGCTTTTGAACCTTTAATTTTGAACTCTGATTTTGAACTCTGAACCTTTGACCTGAACCTTTGCTATTCACTTTGGATTATGATATTTTGTTTTGACTTAGACTTTGTTATTTGATTTGCCTTTGACCCTTTAGTATTATACCCAAGCATTTTGTTTCCTAGTCATGAAGGTAACATGACCCTGGCATTGATGCACCAATATCATGACTCCAGTGTGGTCGAGTGATGTTCCACACCGTCCCTTTGATTGATCTGCAATTTGGTTTGGGTAGGGGCGTATGGATGCATCCTAGATTTGATTTGTTTTGATTTGATTTGCTACTACATTTGGTTTGGTGACTGGTGTTGTGTGCAATACACGCCTTTCACATTATTTGGGAGTTGATCAATCCAAGGTTACTATGATTTGCTATTACATCTGGTTTGGTGACTGGTGCTGTGTGCAATACACGCCTTTCACATTATTTTGGGAGTTGATCACTCCATGGTTACTATACTGAAGACTCTGTGTTGTTTTGTTTTGGCTCGTGGTAGAATGCTAATATAACCTAACCTTTGTCTTAATCTTATCACCATTATTATACCTCTTGTTTTTCCCCAATGCACCCTATGATATTCTTTGTTCCTTATCTTTTGTTTCGTTTATATATATCTGTTCACTGGGCTTTTTAAGCTCAGCCGCATTTCTTTTCCTGCGGCAGGTTTAGTAGGAAGCTGGGTTGTGGATAAGAGATCTTATTTTGGACATAGAAGACTTCACCCTGATTAGCTATTGGCTGGACTTACAGATGACTAGAAGCTTTTATGTTTGGGCTTTGTATATTATTGTTGCCCCTTTTGTATCTTGTACTTTGTTTAGTTTTTCCCTTGTAACCCCTTTGTAAACGTTGTATTAGAAATGTATCTTCGTTTCACTTGTGTTCTGATTTGACTCCATAATGTATACTTTAGCCCTTTTCGGGTTGGGGTGTTACACTTTCAACTACAAAGGCGGAGTATATGGCCCTTACAGAGGCTGTGAAGGAAGCTACTTGGCTAAGGGGACTCTTGGAAGAGTTGGGCATGGAGCTTAACACTGTGGCAGTTAATTGTGATAATCATGGTGCGATTCACATATCGCGGAATCATGCTTTTCATGAAAGGACTAAGCACATCAATGTGCGTTATCAGTTTATCAGAGATGTCTTGGAAGCAAAGGCGGTTGAAGTTCTGAAGGTGGGTACTGAACACAATGATGCGGATGCCTTGACGAAGGTGGCACCTGGACACAAGTTTCAACATTGTTTAGAGTTACTTAGTGTTGGTGTAGGCTAATATAAAGCCTAAGGTGGAAATTGTTATGTTTTAGTCTTTATCTTAGCTTATGATTTGTCTAGGAGTCATTGGGTTGGCTTGTGTCCCAAGCCCAACCCGTTTCCTTATTTTCTTTGTATTCACAGTCGACTTAGAGTCTTTGTAAAAGTCGATTTTTCCTCCCCCTCATCTCTATAAAAGGAGGTGAGGGGTAGGGGTTTCACTCGCATTCTTTCAATGCTAATCAAAGGTTCGATTAGGGTTACTTACTTCTGCAAAGCTTCACTTTTCCTGTTGATAGTTGTCTTCAAGATTGAAGTCATTCCGCTCTAGTAATCAGGTTGTTGGTCGACACGACTAACATGTTGGTGTTGCTGCAATTCCAAAAATAGTTGATAATGACATGGGAATTATCGATAGATCATTTGGGTTTCATACAGCTGTGGAGAAGGCACTGCAAGCAATCAGTGCAGCTCGCGTTAAATTGTTGAAGCAGAGAGTGCACCAAATGGCATAGGCCTTGTTAAACTCATGGGTAGAAGCACAGGCTTTACTCATTAAGTTTCTTGGTGATCGTTTAAAGCAAAATCAGCATGTTGTTGTTGTTGTGGCAGAAGGTGTTGGACAAGATATTATACCAAGAACTGATGCACAGAAGCAAGAACGAGATGAATCTGGGAATCCTGTGTTTTTAGATGTTGGGGTGTTGTTGAAATCTGAATTGAAGAGTTGGTGGGATAGGGATCATAAAGGTGAGTTGTTTACTGTCAAGTATATAGACCCCACATACGTGATTCGTGCCGTAACAGCCAACGCTACAGATAACCTGTATTGGACACTCTTAGCATATTCCGATATTCATGGTATCATGGCTGGTTATACAGGTTTCGTAGCAGGTCCGATCAATGGAAACTATGCATACATTCCCATGGATGAGATTGTTGTGACAAAAAATCAAGTTGACACTAAAGATCATAACTGGCCTTGGGTGAGATCAGTTACGATACAACCTGATTTCCAGATGAATTGAACCGGGCCTCATGTATGTTTTAGTCAAGTTTCCAGATAGTAGAGATTAAAGCATAGCTACTTATATCTTCTGGAATATTACTTTTTTTTTTTTTGCTATTGTAATGTTTATGAATTCTAACTAGATTTGGTAATAGTGAGATGATGTTGAATCTGTATGCAGGACGATTTGCCATTGAAATCAAACATAAAACATAAAGCTTGATACATCATACATCCAACCATGAATATAGAAAAACCACACAATATTGGGAGTAAAGTGGTTAGTGTTCTATAATTGATAGTTAATATGGTTACACAATGATTATTAGTATTGGGAGTAGCCAAACATATATTTGGGGTGCTAGACATTTGGAACGCCAACTAGAATGTCTATGCTCAACGTTTGGAAGATAATTCTCAAAATCGCAATTTTAAAATTCAAACCCATTATACAACTTTTCATTTCTTTCACAAAGAGACTTGCACATCTATTATATACTTTGTCAAGAACCTATGTTTTTACTTGGAACTTCACACGCTGCAGTTGAAACTTGGTTAACCTGTAGATCATATGTTAATTTGTGGCACACCAATCAGGATTCTTATAGGCCATGGTCTAAAGACTTGAAGTTGAGACTTGGTGTAATTGAACTTTCCTTACTGTACTTGTTTTTTCAAATGGAAGTTTGGAACTTTGCCATATTCTATGCTAGAATACACCGATTGGGTTGTTTGTCTAAGGTCATTCTTCGTTGGTTATAAAACCTTGTGCTTGATCTTTTAGAATTGATGTGTGCAAGTACCGTTAAGTTTCTCCAAAGCTTTTATTATTAATTTTAATATTTAGGGGGTGTTTGTTTAAGCTTATATATAGCTTATTAGTTTATATGTGTTTGGCTTATATAACATAAGCCACAATTTTTAGCTTATTTTGACACTTATGGGGGGCTTATATAACGTTGTAAATGTCCTTAATTTTTGATACAATGCATAAGTAATTATATCCTGATATATATATATATATATATATATATATATATATATATATATATATATATATATATATATATATATATATATATATATATATATATATATATATATATATATATATAATCGGGTACGATTTGACATTTTAGTGCGGATGGTACGGATGAATGTGGACCGCACGATCATCTGTCCATCTCATCTAATATTAAAAAAAATGCGGTGGCATTTACGTAAATAATAAAAACGTTTACACTAATTGTATAATATCAGTATAGATCAGAGCTAAAAAAAACACAAAATCAAAAAGAAAAATGATTTTATCAGAAATTAACGAAGGTACTTTTTATTATTTCATATTCTTATTATATTCTGAATTTAGAAAAGATATTCAGATATTAACTGCATTAATATGATGAATATTCTAATATTTATATTCTGAAATGTTAATTTAATCATTTTTGTTATTCTGAATTTAAAAAAGATATTCAGATATTAACTGCATTAATATGATTGATATTCTGATATTTATATTAATGATTATTATTCTGATATTAAAATTAAATTATCATATTAACTATGCTGATATTAATAATTATATTCTGATAAAAATATAGTTACTATGATAGCTATTCTGATATTACATCTGGTAACGAGAAAAGAAGGTACTTTTAATTATTTCATATTTGTATCATTTATATGATGGCTATTCTTTATTTATATTCTGAAATGATTATTGTTATGATATTAATATTCTGAAATGTTAATTTAATCTTTTTTGTTATTATGAATTTAAAAAAGATATTCAGATATTAACTGCATTAATATGATTCATATTCTGATATTTATAATGTTATTAAAGTTAAATTATATAATAGCTATTCTGATAATAAGATAGTTACTATGATCATTATTCTGATATTAGATCTGGTAACGAGAAAGAAAGATATGTATTCTGATATTAGATCTGGTAACGACAAAGAATGATAGTTAATATGATATTAGATCTGTTAATGCAAAAGAAGGATAGTTATTCTGATATTAGATCTGTTAAGAATCTAATTACTATGATAGTTATTTTAATACTTAATCTGATTAATATTCCAATAAAAAAAAAGTTGTTCTAATATTCATTCTGAAAATTAATTTTGTTTTTGATTATTATTTTGATACATTTTCTCTAATATGAATAATGATATTAGTGTACTGTTGAATAATTATTATTTCAGAAATGTTTCATTAATATCATAATATTTTGAACCTTGATACACGGACCTAATATATGGACCTACTAATGGACCTAATGCATAAATACCTTGTATAGTGCATACACTGTACAAGGTATTTATGCATTAGGTCCATTAGTAGGTCCATTTATTAGGCCTACTAATCAATTTCCTAATATTTTTTAAATGAATATGTTTTAGATTCAGATTTTGAAGAAGATTCTGACAAAGATTTTGAAGTTGATTTCATGATACTATACAAGTTGGAGATGGATAAATGTATGTCTAAAGTAAAAGAAGAAATAAAGTCTGCAAATTCTCTAATATCTAAGACAGTTGTGTACCTGACAGGTGGCCCTTATTCCTTTGACACAAGAAATATTTCTCTCTTAAGTAATAATCTTAGAATCTTAGAAAATCAAATGCAAGATGTGAATGATAATTTCTTTTGGAAAACTACAATAAGATTTGATCTTTTGGATGAAGATAAAATGCAGGTATTGTTGCTTATATTGTCCAAATTAAGTTTAAAAATATGATTTTGATTTAATAAATGTTTGGTCTTGATTACATTTTTTAAGAGTTACATGGAACTTGCTTGGACAAGATAAAAGATATTGTTGATTCAGCTGCTGCAACAATAGAACACTTTGTAGATACTTTTGGTACATTTTATGAAGAACAGTTTGGAGAACTGCATTTGCAAGTGTGGTATGATCTATCATTTATAAGTAATCAAATTAAAAATATCAGAGATCCTTATTTTATAACAATTGAAGAATTAGAAATGCATGATATAGCTGCAGTAGAGTATGAAGAAAAGTTAAAATCCTATAAAGATAGTTTGTAGTTAATCTGATATTTTTGATAGTTTGTAGTTAATCTGATATTTTGTTTTGAAATTCTTGATTCAGATATATATTAGTTTAAGAATTGTATTATGATATTGTTATTCTTATAATGATACTCCCTCCGTCCCAATTTATTTGTCCACTTTTGACTTTTGGAGTCTTTCTTTGTTAACTTTGACTTTAAATTTTGTTGTTTGTGTTACATAATAGTTGATGAAACTTATACCTAATGAAAATACATTTAAAACTTAATCCATTCATATATTTTGCATCAAGTATTAAATAACATAAAAGAAATTATTTAAGGTCAAAGTCGTAAAAGAAAGACTTCAAAAGTCAAAAGTGGACAAATAAATTGGGACGGAGGGAGTATTAAGAGTAAGAATATCATTTATTGTTATTACTCTGATATTCTAATTTTTAAAGTTATTGTGATATTAAAATATTATTTAGTTATTGTGATATTCGTTAACAGTAAAAGGGCTAAAGAAAAAAAAGGACTAACTTAGGCCTTTTGAAGAATATTTTAATATAGTAGTTATTCAGATTTCCATGAATATATAAAGATTGTATTATGATATTGTTATTCTGATTTCCATGATTTAAAATACTTTATCAATTTAGTAGTTATTCAGATGTTTTAATATAGTAGTTATTCAGATATTCTTATTTTTATAATAATATTAA
>LBNU01033551.1:68342-89107 GCA_014162995.1 Artemisia annua
AGTAACCACTGAAGAATAAACCGCTGGTAACTTAACCGCTGAAGAGTAAACCGCTGGAAGTTAACCGCTGAAACAGTACAAAGTACAGCGTAATGTTCGCTCCACTACTTGTCCTAACCGCTGTTGCTAACCGCTAAAGTCCCAACTTAACCGCTGCGAAGAACACCTTATCTTAGAGCAAACCGCTGCCAATAAAAAGTTCCAAAACAACTCGTACACTTCACAAACGTTAGATTTAGTCCAACCAACTGATAAACTAGATGAATCTAACCCCTCTAATCCTAGAAGTACAAGAAAGAACACAAGAATCACCACGAACAAGCTCCAAAATGAGTAGAAACCACCATAAACTAGTAGAAACCAAAACAAACCATACACCACAAGTCCTACAATCCCTAGGATGTAACCATGGCTCTTGATACCAATTGTAGAATACTAGATAACATCACAAACACGTTCATACATGTGGTTATGGTTCGTTATTCATAAGAAAGAAAAGAAAGAAATGTAGAGAGAGAAAGTTAGAGAGAGAAAGAGATGAAGTCTTAGAGAAAAAACCAAAAAAAGAAAATGAGATTATGAGAAGGCTTACCCTCTCCAAGGATGGAGAGGGTATTTATATGTACATGGGTTTTGCCACTTGGGCTGCGGATCAGGTATACAGTGGGTAAAGACCCGTCCTTCTTCCGCGAACTAATCTACTTCTAAACTACGTTTAACTAACTATTGTAACTACTACGAGCTAAACAATGTTTAATCATATCTGGGGTGACCGAATCTTTCTTATACAAAAGGCGTATTCCTAACACAAGCTACATGTTTATATATGTTTAAAAAAAAAAAAAAAAAAAAAAAAAAAAAAAAAAAAAAAAAAAAAAAAAAAACACCAAAACCCTACTTGGATCATTCTTTAACTTGAAGGAACACCCAACAGAGGGCATTGCATGGTAAAGCTACATTAAAGAAAGGTAAATATTAACATTAAAGTCTTAAAGAGAAATATTACTGTATTATTATATGCTCAGTGGCATATTCACCATTTTCATATAGTTTGGATGTGAAATTTGCTACTGTAACCAATTGTGACATATTAGATTACACGGTATCCCAAACACCATTTTTTATTCTTTTGTTATTTACAATAAACTTATATGCTAAGTTTCAACTTTGAACGAAAACCAAACCAGTAGACATCTATCTAATATGTTGTAAGATAAATTTTTTGTGGTCACTAATAAAGTAATAATGCTAAAGACGTTGATGACCCGTCATATGTAATGTTTAAGGTCCGTCTAATTTGGCCAATCTGTTTGATATGAAGATCTTATGGTATTTTGATAACTGCTTATATATCATATTAGGATGTTTTTCGTCTTTAGAAGTATTTTGCGCACTAAGATTCTGCTAAATACTTTGTAAAATTGCATCACTGTTCATTTACTTTGTGTGCACGATGTTATACCTTCGTTTGTATGTTTAATTTGTACTCTGTTTATGAAAAAAAAATGTTTTGAATGATGTGCTACACATTCAGTATATTATACGGATAAAAACTAAAGTTGAATTATGTCTAAACCCTGTGCATTACACCATGACATTCATTATTGGCTAGCTTAAGACACAAGTCAGGTTCATTGTCACTTTGAAATACTCTACTCTTTACTCTCATATATCTTTACTAAAATTTAATCATAGTATTTTATTCTATTGAATATTATCTGTATTTTTTTTTATTATTTTTTTTTTTGTTACCGGATGAAGTGGAGCATCAGCCCTTTGAAGACGATTGAAGTTGACGTATAAATCTTCTAAGTATATTTTAAACTTTCTTTAGTATGGATTGCGAAAAGTTTAGGATAATTTGTTTATAGCAAAAAAGTGTATTTTAAAAGTTTATTGGTTTATTATGGACCTGTAAGTATTTAATCTTTACTAAGAAAGTTTATCTTTTTTAGGTAATTATGATATGATATTGTTTTGTGTTTTAAAAAGTTTTAGAGAATATGGTCATATTAACTCGGGTCTTTATAACAACTGGGTATTGAATGAACTACATGTGTTCATCCTTTACATGATAGTACTGTATATTGTAGTAATGCATTACTTCTATCATTTGTTAGTTTAATTTATAGTAAGATATATAATGGTTTATTATGGATCGCTTAAATGATAGTATATTGTTTCTTGCAATACAAATATCCTTGATGTCAAAGACGACATCCTTTTGTAAAAAGTGTTTGTGTTTTGTTTTGCCATTTCTTGAAGACGACACTGATTTATAGGGTGAAAGAGTTGCAAGAAGGAATGTGATAAGCAATGGGTAAATACTACCCAAATAGTGGTCAAATGAAGTATATATAGTGCTAGGAGATATGTAGCATTCTACAATTCTTGGATGAAGTTATGGCTCAAAACAAATTTTCACGCTTGACGCTTAGATATGCTGCTTCGATCGAGTCTGATAGTAGCATGATTCATCTAACTTCAAAACAACAAATGTAAGATGTGTCACAATGTTTGGGAAAGAAAAGCAACAGTTGCATTGGAGCACATGACAAAAAAGTTAGGATGACATGCATTCTTTTTTCAAACCATGTTAGCAACTGATTAGTTCATTCAGTTTGAATTTTATTTTAGTTTTGAGACAATATATAAAGAAATTGTGAAAGAGTTGCAAGGTTTTAATATTCAGGAAGTGATAGATGTGCACACAAAAAAAAAGTAAATAAATTATTTATTAAAAGCTTAGCGTTGTTTATGATTAGCTTATTGTTATATTTAATTTTATTTGCAGAAATTCATTACCCTCAGACAGATTGAGGAGGTTGCTGAGCGGAATCCTGGTAGTAATTGGAGCACTCCGGTACTGTATTTCTTTCATTTTTTCATAATCAGATAGTTGGTTTCCATGGACATCTAATTTCTTTTTCTTTTTAGGTTGGCAGGGTTATAATAAACTAAGTGATATTAGGTTTCATGGTGTTGATGACTTGATAGCATGCATGGTTTGAGAGATGAAAAAGCTTAATATAATTTGTAAGTTTTATATCATTTGTTTAGGCTTAGGATTCAAGATCGAAATAGGTGGTGCTGTTGATTTAATTTTAGTGGTATACTATTAATCTTTTTGTGTGTATTTTCAGTTTATTGTATAATTTAGTCTACTTCCTTATCCTTAATATATGAGTTTAATCTGACTATCTGTAAACAAACTTAGACAAAAAGTTGTCTGAGTCAACCCGAGACACACACAATGACACAGATGTTACCCATTTTGACCAAACCCTTTTTTTACTTGCCACCTCTACAAATTATGGTTTACGGTTGAGCAACTTAACTTGGTTCAAGGAATTACCACATCCCCTTCTTTTTGTAGGTGGTTGAAGCAACCAAGAATGTAGGAATGAGTAACAAGGAATTGACACAAGCCATGGAGTGAAATAGAACATTCATTTTGATTTTCCTAATTGTACTTACCTTTTATGTTCTCTTTCTTGACTGGTACAATTATAATTCACACTAATCACTTGCATTCGTACTTGTGTTTATTCTACTTCCGAGGGTCTATCTCTGTTAAAGATGGGAAAAGACATTTTTAGCTACAACAGATGAGGATGATAGTTTTCATGTTTTCTATTTTGTTAATATTTGTAAACGGATATGTGATATCACGTATAATAGCTTTCTTATAAAAGACCACGATGACAACACTAATTAGTATTGTGGGGTGAGTGTAATTACCACACGTTAGGTTTTAATCGATAAAATACATAAATAAACTTTTAACAAAAAAACCCCGTGCGTGCACGGGTATTATAACTAGTGTTATGAACAACATTATCACAAAGTGAGTAACATAATAACTAATAACTGTAATCAAATAATAATATTAGATTTAAGATTATTTGAGGACAAAACTTTTCTTACATACAAAAGGACTAATCTCCACCATCCATCTTCCCTCCATCTTTATTTGATCTAATGGATGAGATTAATCCCAACAATTAAAAAAACCCACTTTCATCCTTTTTTTTCAAATATTAATATCTTTCAAACCGTTAATCGTTAAACGAAAAAAAATATACCGTTACGACGAGCATTTAATTATATTTCTATAGATAGGCACTTTGATATATTTTCGACAATTTTTTTTTTCGTTTTTTCACGTTTTTTTTCGTGGCCGAAAATATCACATGTGATATTACATATCACATGTGATTTTTTTTTGAACGACACATATCACATGTGATATTACACTGATATCACATGTGATATTACATGTCACATGTGATATATAATATGTGATATTACACTAATATCACATGTGATATATCACACGTGATATTTTCGGTCACGAAAAAAAAGGTGAAAAAAAAAATGTCGAAAGTATATCAAAGTGCCCCGTCTATATAGAAAGATAATTAAATGCTCGTCGCGATGGTGTAATTATTTTCGGTTAACGATTAACGATTTAAGAGATATTTAAATTATAAAAAATGAGTGAAATATTAAATGCTTTTAATCTCAACCATTGATCTCTTTTTAGATGGATGGTGGGGATGAGTCCCTTGGTATGTAAGAAAAGTTTTGTATTTAATATAACTCGACTCATAATATTAAAGCATATTATAACTTTATTATTTATAAATCATAACAAATTTAAGTTTTCTCATGAACTTTAATTTCTATAATTCTTTGTAAAAGGTAATAATAATAATAATCATAGTTTATTCGTTAATTACCTTTTTCTTTTGAGATATCAAATTGTGTTTGACTTTTTGTTTGGATTGTAAATGTGTACATAGATTTTAATAGTAATAAAGTAAAAGTAATAGTTTTGTCATGAATATAGTGAACTTTTTAGCACTTTTAATTTGAAATTTTATTTAATAAATTATATATGCACAAAATAATCATAAAAAGTGATATATGTAATAAGCGTCCGTTTAGTTTATAAGTGGGGTTAGATTAGGATTTGTATTTGTTATACGATTTGGATTTGGAGAAGGTTTAGAAGAGAAAAATTATATTTTTAAAATATATTTTATAATAAATTTTAAATAAAATATATTTTTTGAATATGGTTTTGTCATAAATATAGTGAACTTTTTAGCACTTTTAATTTGAAATTTTATTTAATAAATTATATATGCACAAAATAATCATAAAAAGTGATATATGTAATAAGCGTCCGTTTAGTTTATAAGTGGGGTTAGATTAGGATTTGTATTTGTTATACGATTTGGATTTGGAGAAGGTTTAGAAGAGAGAAATTATATTTTTAAAATATATTTTATAATAAATTTTAAATAAAATATATTTTTTGAATGATAAAATATTAAAAAAAATTTGTGAAAAATATAATAGAGTCCACATCTATAAAGAGAAAGAAATTAAGATGACCCTCAAAAATATACATTCCCACTTGATACCCACAAAAATAGCTGACTGTCACTTTTTGATTCCCAATTTCATTCCTCATTTCAAAAGAAATAATCAAACAAAAGAACAATTGTTTTTCAAGTCAAAACTCATTTCATACCGTCATATCAAACGGGCCCTAAATGTGGAGTTTAGTTAATAAATCTCAGTATTACTATTGCATCTACTGCACCAATTAAATGCAAATTTAATTATATACTAGTAGTATTTTCAAATGAAATAGAAAAACGGAAACGTAATAACCTTCAAGACAAACAAAAACAATATTATGAACAACATTTATCACAAAATGAGTAATATTGAAACATATAAGGGAGAGTCCTTATCAAGCAAAGGTCAAACTTACCCTGAATGGCTAAAGACTAAAGCAGTGTCATCACCGCAATTTAAAAAGCAACATTGTCCTATGCCCAAAATAGATAAGTGTAACAGAGACAAAATACATAAGGTTTTGTCCAAACTAGCTTAGGTCATCTTTGGCTTCATCAATAACGGTTGTAAAACACTTGTGTATAAATAGGTTCATAAGTAGGAGTAAAAGATTGACAAATTTGTGCACTTAATGCTTAGACATTCACAAACTCTTTCACTCCTCCAAACACAATTAGGTCCTTAAGGTTAGCTCAGTTGGTTAGCAAAGTTGTACTTAAGCTTAGCTTAAGTTTAGAGATGAGATTACCATACTTGTCATTACACTTGGGTATAGATTCTTAGGTGGTGTTTGTTTTTTAAAAAGAGTGTCTTAACAGCTTCTGAATCTGAACCGTTCAGACACGATCAGACATTTTGGCCGTTTAGACCGTTTGTTTTTTTTCTTCCCGTTCAGACGCAGTCAGAGGCAGTAAGATCTTAATGGTCTAGACTTGAGAGGGGTGTCTTAATTCCTCTTGTTGCCTCTTGTTGACACAAAATTAACCAAAAAAAATAGTACGAGCAAGCAAATATGCGGTTCAAACATGAGTTTATTTTCCCGTTCAAATGCGGTCATATTCAGACATTTACGCCTCAGATTCAGATTCAGATGTTCGATTCAGATTCAGATTCGGAGCCTCTTAAAAAACAAACACCACCCACCTTAGATTTACTTATAATAAGAATTTAAACGTTGAAAAACTTTATGTCTGTTTACTTTTACGTTTTTACTTATCTACAAGTATTTCATTACATTACTTAACCATGCAACACGATTAGGTTAACTTTGTACTTAAGCTAATCGTGTAAAAGGAACAACAAGTGGTATCAGAGCCTCTGGGTTATAAAAAAATTTTCTCAAAAAAAAAAGAGTGCTTAAAGTTTTTAAATCAAGATCCTACCATGGCTGAAAGTGATGTACCCCAACTAGTCGACAAAAAGGGAGGAACTTATTCAGCTGTTGCTCCCTGACTTGAAGCTGGAGAATTCAATGAGTTGAAAAAGTGCATGCTTTGCTACTTAACAAGAATGGAACCTTATTACATTAAGTTTATTAATGAAAGTCCATTTATCCCTAAAACTGCTAAAGGCTTAACCAAGCCTGAAGTTCAATGGACTTCTGATGAGAGAAGGGTGGTCAATCAAGACCAACTTTATAAATATTTCACGTATTCTTAAGAGTTTCTTTTATATATAACTATATACAAGCATATGTTTCACATTTCTTAGAAGTTAGAATTCAGGCATATGTTTCACATTTCTTAGAAGTTAGAATTCAGGCATATGTATCCGTATGTATAGTGTTTATTTAATTTTTCATTTTGTTGTATAATTTTAGCAAATGTATCTTCATTTGATTTGAATAAAATGGATAATTTCATGATAAAATGTAAAAAAAATATGATGACAGGGTTTTAGTTTCTCTCATGGTCTTGAAATATATGGGTACTACTTAACAAAAGGGCACACAAACTTTTTTACTAGAAAATCTATGAAGTTACAAAAGACACACATATTATGCTTTAAAACGAAATAAGAATACCATTTCATCTACCGAGCTTATACAAAATTATATATTTTTGTTTAAGTTGTGTTTTACAAATGCATCTCTATTAGAAAGTCTTTGTATATGTTTGAAAAAGTTGAAGTGAAACACGTGATTATCGAAATTTCGAATAATTGGATGGTATTCAACGCTCAAAACTAACTAACTTTTAGAGAGTGTTTGGTTGGGGAATTTGAAATTCTGAAATTCAAAATACCTTCGCATGTTTGGTTGACAGAAATTTATAAATATTTTTTATTTTTTTAATATAAATTTTATAAATATTCTATTTAAAAGTTTATTAAAAAAGTGTATAATTTATAGAAAAAGTTTATAAAAAATTTATAAAAAAGTTTATAAAAATTTTATAAAAAAAAAGTTAATAAAAAATTTATAAAAAAAAGTTTATAAAAAATTTTTAAAAAAAGATTATAAAAAATTTATAAAAAAGTTAACAAAAACTCATAAAAAAGTTTATAAAAAAATTTCATAAATATTCTATTTAAAAGTTTATAAAAAAATTCAAAGTTGTTACAAAATAATGAACAAGAACAAGAGAGGAAGAGAGAATTCTTATTCAGTTGTAATCCAAGAAGTTACAAGAGTGATCTACTTATAGGGTAGATGATTACATATAAACCCTAATGGGCCGGGCTATCTAAGAGTGAATAGACATAAGCCCATAATATTAAATTACAACACTCCTCCTTGGATATTCACCATTTATCATACGCTATAGACTGCCTCATTAAAAACCTTATCAAGAAAAAACCCAGTGGGATAAAAAACACTTGATGAAGGGAAAAAGAGTGCAGTGCGCATAATACTCCTCCTCAATTTAATGTATATCTTTCAAGCATCGCATGCTAATCTTCTAATCAAGTTGCTCGTATAATTTTGTTGGCAACAACTTTACAATGAAGTCCATCAAATTGATGATGTTACGAATAAGTCCTGCAAAAATGACAAAATATATGTGTAGCTTCCAACCCAATATCAAATCAATTGGTTGGAAAATATACAATGCATGTACAAATATTAAAAGAGAAAAATACACTCTCGTCATCCAAACCTCAATTTCACTTATGTATAGTACTTGAGGACCAATTATTTCTTTGAGACATGTGCAAAAGCAATTTATATAATATGCGTCCAAAATCATTTGATCCATATACGGATTCATTCAACTTTATCAAATAAAGTTATTGAGAACTTTATTAATCGTATCTAGAAGTTGAAGTTGTAAGCCATGCTTGAGACATTACAGATCATTCATGAGAGCTCTAATAAAACTCATTTTGAGCGAATTAAATACTCCAATATTGATTGTCTCGTAAAATATCAATAAGATATTTACATCCACCTCGATACAATATGCCTTTTAATAATCAACTTTGTGTTTTTGTGAATTTATTTATTCACAACTCATGTCTTAAAAGACATAACTTTAGAGCTCTTATTTCGCATTCGCACAAAGACTGATATATATCCAATAGATTTTACACATTCATGTGTATGGACTTCATGTCCCAATACTTCATGTCCCAATACTCCAATATTGATTGTCTCGTAAAATATCAATAAGATATTTACATCCACCTCGAGACAATATGCCTTTTAATAATCAACTTTGTGTTTTTGTGAATTTATTTATTCACAACTCATGTCTTAAAAGACATAACTTTAGAGCTCTTTATTTCGCATTCGCACAAAGACTGATATATATCCAATAGATTTTACACATTCATGTGTATGGACTTCATGTCCCAATACTTCTCGTATTTTTACGAGATTGCGTCTTTTCATGTTGGCCAATCGTTTCTTTGGACGCACTTTTGAATAATAATTTATTTATGATCCTCATTATGCATAATAGCAAGCGTTATATTGTATGCAAACAAACTTATCGACGTCATTTTGTTTCGATTCCATATGATTCTAGACATCATAGAATTTATTGAGATCTCATTAACTATTTGAGGTTCGTTTGGAACCTTCATGTCTAGTGTCTTTATGAGACTATCATGGGGTCTTTTATACCTCGAACAACCATCTTGTTTTAATGCACCATATTTTTCATCGAGGATTTGATTTGGAATCGATTTGTCTACCATGCTTAAGGCATGTCATAATAAAATAGTGTCCTTGAGGGACAACTTATAATCAGAGCATGAGTAGCTGAAATTTTGTTTTTAGCCAATGTTTATTTATGGCCATTAGATTATCCATTTTAATAATCAATTCATAAAATTTCTATCGAGGATCAATAGAATATGATAATTCATTCTGAATTTGCAGCTACTTCTCTCCTCCTAAAGGAATTATCCATCTTCTATATCCCATATATGTGCATTTAGGTGGAGTAATTTTCACACAGAAAAACTGAAATGGGATATGTTTGGTTTATAACCAAAACCAATTATAAAAGGGAAGATTTATAATAATATATTGGCATGATGCTAATTTTGTTTGTTGTGTATATTATAATATAGCCCCATACAACAAAAAAAAATTTCTCTCAATATCATTGAAGATTTTAAGTAATTCATCGAATATTCATGATGAAATACTTACTCTGGAATGTTAGGCTCATTTTGAGCTATTAATCATGCAAACTTGAGGTTGCAATTTGATAACCATTTAGACGATGCATCGATTTTAAACTCTAAATGGTTCATACAATGGATTTTTATGCCTACATATATCCATTTATTTTCTTTCCAGAAAATTGACGAATTGAGTCCCCATTCTAGTTGATAGATTTAATAATCAACTTCTTTTGATAGATAAAAATATTAGATTGAAGAATCTAATCATTTTATAGTTTTCGCATCATTAATGACTCGCGATGGTATAACCGGTCATGCCAAAAAATATTATAGTTATTATTGCTCATAAACTTAAATTTATGGCTGTGATTAGCTTTTACTAATCTTTATATAATGCATGTCGAGGAAGATATAAAAGAATATAATATATCTTTAATACTTAACATCGTTTCTCATGACAATTTTATATTTCTTTTGTGGAGCAAAATGCGCTAGCACAGATTTTTAAATCTATGGATATAGTGTGTAATATCTTTGACACACTTGTATTTCATATACATCACATTGCATTTTTGCATAAATAGCATATTGTTTGCTCCTTTCTTATTGTATTTTCGCCACTAGTAGTGGTTTGTCATTGTCATACTACCTCGACCATAGCATTTACCATGATAAATGATCTTTAACCATTTATCGTTACATTATCACATTCACATGAGGCAATGAGGATCTCACATTGATCATTTTATCTCATTCACTTGAGGGAATGAACATCTTATGTTGATCATTTATCACATTTGCTTGAAGGAATGGAGATCTTTATGTTGATCATTTCCTCGTTTTATCTTGCAACTTGAGGTTGCATGCTAGTTTCTTTGATTTAACAGGACAATAACTTCTATTCACCACGTCCATAATCACGATATCTACATGATCATCGTTATTCAGTCACATTCAGTTGAGTGAATGGAGCGAATTTAATGAACGGGTTTTATCGTGTTTGTTCAAACATGCCCATTTCTTTTATATCAAAACATCGTTCTCGATATATGAGTATATTCGAGGCATTAACCATCTCATTGCATTTTTTCTTTTCATCATTCAGATGTACTACTTAATATTGCGAAAAATGTGCTCGCATTTGCAAGAATTTCTTGCTTATGATAGTCAAATCTTTCATTTAGATTTTGACATACATTTAATGGATCTTTCACCGTTATATATTTTCTTTTTAATTCAGATCTAACATTGAAATTGTGAGACCGAACTCGCATATACTTTTTTTTTAATGCAGCTTGAGGTGCATACAATCATAGCGAGATTTTTGGGAATATTACTTGCGTTTGTGTGGTAATGTATCCTTGAGATTTTACCATAATTTAACGAATCTTTCATCGTTAAGTATTCCCTTTTAAAGTGCTCACGAAGAAGACAAGGTTCTCCTAAAAATTTTTACAGTTAAAATAGATCTTAACATCAAAAATCCACACAAATAAAGTAGGAGTGATTTCATGCATCACTAAATAATACTTACTTTTTCATTTTCTTTTGGACAATAATAACAACTTGGTGCTTAGAGGATAAAAACATCAATTTCTTTTTCTTTTTAAATAATTGTATAATCACAACTTGAGGTTATGTTATTATGAGTCGCTTGAGAAAATCAAATAGAACATGATGTTCATATATTATCATAATTTTGACTCACAGAAACAACCAAATAAACAATAATCTAGTAGCATGTTTCAATCTAGATAGCCATTAGGTGATATAGAATCGCATGAGATCAATTATTCTTATAGGTATACACTCTAGCATCGCAAAGCAAGTATAATGGTGTCATTTAGCATATATCACCATGTTAGGGAGAACTTTTTTTTTTTTAGTAGAAAATTACCACTACAATAATTGGTTATTAAATCACACATCAGATAGGTCATGTATAAGAAACCAAAAAAAAAATCAAAACCTACAACCAAAACTTACAAGGTTCCTTTCGTTTACTCATCTACTAAGGCAACGAGAACGTATAATCTATAAAATTTTATACACAAACTATGCTAACAAACTTACACTTATTTGAAGATATGTATCGTGAACTTCAATGCATATCAAACAATTTCATATAAAAGAGGCACACATCACTAATAAGTATATAATAATTTCATGCATAATTTATATTATCTTAACAATAAAGACAATCATTATTTATATAAAACCACATACCATGACATACGTTTTACTTGCAAGTGTCTATTATATACTACATATTTTTTATATATATCAAGTGTATAACAATATCATATATACTAAACTCGCCTTTTTTTTTATTCTCATTTTATTTTATTGTTTTTCACACACTGCATTACGAATTAATTATAATTACATATAAATCATGAATTGTGACAATCATACACGCATTACCACAGTGATGATGGCGATCATAGTGTTAGAACTTGAGGTTCTAAAAAAAATTACACAACAATATGTGTTATATTCTTTGATTCTCATGAAGGAATCATAATAGAACTTGAGGTTTCAATTTTTTTTTCCATCATCATAACATAGGTTATGATATCGATCTTTATGAAAAGATCATATCAGAACTTGAGGTTCTAATTATATTTTTTTCTAACATAACATGAGGTTATGTTTTGATTCTTTTGAGGGAATCATCACAGAACATGAGGTTCTTTTTTTCTCAGACATAACATGATGTTATGTGATTCTATTGATTGAATCGTATTAGAATTTGATTTTTTTTCCAACATAACATGAGCGTATGTTATTTTTATTCTTTTGATAATCAAAATAGAACACGAGGTTCTAAAAAGAACATAATCATAATCATAACATGAGGTTATGATACTTTTTGATTTTCATGATGAGATCAACGTAGAACTTGAGGTTCATACTTTTTTTTTTTTTTTTTTTTTAACCACTAAACGTGGAGGTTATGATATCGTCGGAGAATAACAACTGAACTTGATGGTTCATTAAAAGAGATACAAATAACTTGACGATTATTGCTATTTTTAATTATATTCGTTGTATAAAACTTGAGCGTTTTTATTGATGACATAAATATAATCATTAACATGACGGTTGATGATATGCATTCATGAAAGGGAAAATTAGAACTTGCAGGTTCTAATAATTTTTTTTTCCGACCATACACATGGATGGCTATGTTTGTTTGTCTCTCTTTGTAGTCATTGATAATCTATTGTTTTCTGCTAAAATTACATGAGAGTTGAAAAATTAACAACAGAATATAACATTTCTCGTATGTTCAATCACAATAGAACATTTATTTCTTGTAAATCACAATGAGTATTAATTACATAAAAGCATAACTCAATCCATTATTACAATTGAGGAAAAAACATATTATTATATAATCAGTACATTAGGGGTGTTCAATCGGAGGTCCGTGTTCGTGTGACCTATTCGGGTCGCGGTGTTGGCGGTCTAGTACTAACCTCTACCCCCCGCTAAACACGACCCATTTATTAATCGTGCTCAAGAAGCTCAACCCAAACCGCACACCTGCATTAACACGTGCTAACCCACTTTTGCCCGTTAACCTGTTTTCTAAATAAATAGTCAATGTAGTGTAATAGGTTCGGTGGTTTCGTTGCAATTTAAACTAATTTAAATGCAAAAATAGATATAAAAATTTAAAAACGATAAAAATAACAGGCAATAACTATACGATATTTTCTCAGTTATAAGCGTCAATCTATGATATATTTAAATGTAATTCAATCGTATTAAGTACATAACACAAAAATTTTATAACCACATCCAACATAAAAGGCATTTATATATTTTATTTTTAGAGTCTTATATACTTAAACGGGTTCACGGGTTGACCTGTTTAATTTTTACTCAACCCAAACACGACCCATTTATTAAACGGGTTAGACGGGTTGACCTGTTTTTGACCCAAACCTGTTTATCCTCAACCCAAACCTGTTTAACTTCGTGTCGGGTTCGTGTCGGTTATCGTGTCGTGTCAAGAATTGCCACCCCTAGTGTACATAAGCAATATAATCTACTCAAAACCCATCATCATTGCTACTCTATTGAACGAAAGAAATTAAGAATTATAATTGCTGGTTCTTTTTGTTTATTTTCTTTTTCAATACGAAGGGGAGAAAAAAAAAATAATTCATGAAAAGGAAAGCAATAGTTGTACGAGATGGGAAAAAAATAAAAATAAAATAAACATACCGAATGTTATGCATTATTGAAGCGTAGATTTCAAAATAAATTGAATTAACTTCTCCTTCATAATTGTTCACATGTTTTTAGTTTGATTGAGGGCATTCGTGCTGATAACGTGTTACAAAATAATGAACAAGAACAAGAGAGGAAGAGAGAATTCTTATTCAGTTGTAATCCAAGAAGTTACAAGAGTGATCTATTTATAGGGTAGATGATTACATATAAACCCTAATGGGCCGGGCTAGTAATCTAAGAGTGAATAGACATAAACCCATAATATTAAATTACAACAAAAGTAAATTAAAATTCCTCACTTTTTGGAGGCATTCTAATTCTCTCCATTTTGGCAATTCATGGAATTGTAAATTACTTCATTTGATTTACCAAACAAGACATTTGAAAGGAATTAAAATGCAAATGCGCCCAATATACCCCAATATTCCCCAACTAAACGCCCGCTTATTCCTTTTCAAAATATGACCTGGTAGGAAGGATTCAAAGTATTTGCAAAAGTAAAAATATTTCAAATAACTGCACAATAAAGATGATGTTAGGGAACAAATTTAAACTCTTGATTATCGAAATTTCGAATACCCGTACAATAAAGATGATGTTTGGGAAGAAACTTAAACTCTTCCTAACTTATACAATTAAAAAAAGGTGTACCCGAGGCCCGAGCAACGCACGGGTATTGCACTTGTTGGATATGCCGATATGAGAATACCATTGTTACTTTGCATCTTGCTAACCATTGACCACAGGCTATACAAATTTTGTTTTTACATGATAACATCAATTTACTTTCAGGGATTAAGTAGTTTCAAAGATTATACAAAATGAAATTCAAACGAATGCAGAAGTTTCAAAGAAGGGTCATTGAGCAAAACTTCAACCGATCCAATCTTGCGTGGCAATTGTAGTATAAACAAATTTTGGCATATCAAAACAATGAATGAAAAAAAAAATTTCAAGCTTATAAATTTCAATTTTAAAACTGAATAAACCAAATTGAAAACCATATTTATTCAATCAAAGTCGTCTTGGTTTAAAATTTGCCAACTCAAAACTGAAACAATAAGGGGGCGTTTGGTTCGCAGAATGTTTTTGAATGAATTGTAATCTTTGGAAGGAATTGTAATTTGAATGAATTTTAATTCAAAGAATTGTAATGTGTTGTAATTGTAATGTGTTGGAATTGTAATTGATGAAATCTTTCATTATGATTGGTTGACTTGCAACGTAATGTAATTCAGAAAAACATTAATAATAATAAGACAAAAATACACCGTTGGTCCCTAAACTTGTCCAAAAACATCGCCATGCCCCCTAAGTTTGTAAAATCATCGCCATGCGTCCGAAAGTCTGGTTTTTAAGGCCGAATGCGTCCCTTGACCAGAAATGGTGAGGTCAACGCTCATTTTTTGTTATATTTTCAAGAGCATAATAGTCCAACAACATTTATAACTATCATATGGTCGAAAGATTGTTTCTATGTAGTTGCAATTTATAGGTCCGATCAATGTTGGAAGAAGAGGCTTCCACTCTCCAATGGAAAGACAGATCTTTTATACATGCATGATTTTGGAATATCTGCCTCACATGTCCCTTTTGTTTTTCCCTACACTTATGAGTTTAAGACTACAAAATTTATAAAAAGAGAGGTGATTTGCACACTCTATAAAGTGATTGGCACACTCAAAAATATGTGTTGTGACATATATACCCTTATGCTAGTTTTAAAAGGTAAGTGATAACACTTGGGTATTTGAGGGTATAAATGGCAATACATGTATTTTAGAGTGTGCCAATAAATTTATGAAGTGTGCAAATCAACTCTCTTATAAAAATGACGGCCTTAATAACTATTTATTGTATATTTTTCTTTTGATCGAGTTGCAGACATAGATATACTTTAAGTTACAATTACAATAATCTCCATAACAACCTTGTAATAAGGTAGCTTTGAAGGTCATAGAAAGGCATTTGGTTTCATACTCGCTACGTGTATATCAGAACTAAAAGATTTTGATTTTCCTCGGTTAGTCTACAGAAAATTTTCCCATTTTAGTACAACTTACACTTACCGAGCATTATTCTTTTGTTAACACATTTCGTAGAAGGCTTCCACATCGTTAAATGGAATCTCTAATAATTTAAAAAACCACTTACAAACTCTATGCAATCCAGGAAAGTATATTCTATTTCATTTAAAAGATCATCCACACCAATCAATCTCAAGATATAATTTATGTATTTTCAAGCTTGGTATTCAATACATTCGATGGCAAAATATAACATTTTCAAAATATATACCAGTGGCAAATGTATCATATTCGGATAAAATTTCCCTTTTAACATAGCTTAGTGGCAAATAAGAGCCTTTCAATTGATAAGTGACAACGTTGCTTTTATGATGTGTTTTTAGACGTAAATTTGCTTTTTTTAACGTGCTTGGAGTAGTACATTTGTTTTTTTAACCACTGCACTCTGCATTGTTTTAGTGTATACCTGTTGTATATGTAATATATACTGTTTCTTACTATGAGATTTTCTTGGCAGCATCTACAAACATATGATAGTAAAATCTCCATCATTATATGTAGTCTGATTTAATGACGTTATTTTCTGTTTATGTAATACCCAACATTTTTAAAATTGTCTGTTATACCCTTTCTTGTTCATAAGACTTATAGGTTACTTTACCAGTATCAATCCCCCAAAATGAAATTAACTGCCATTTATATAACCACTCTAGATTTCAAGTGTTTATAGTTTGGTAGGAATGATTTTATATATTAACACTACTAGACGAATACCCGTGCATAGCAACGGGATTTTATGGCGATAGATAGTTTATTGATAAAAAAAAAAAAGTTTATAGGTTATAAACGAAAAATAATAAAAGTTTGAAGATTTGGGAATTAAACATAATGTTTTGAAACCCGGTTCGACCCGGGTGGTTCAGCCGGTTGAACCATTCCGGTCGAAAAATGGGTTGATTTAAATCGGGTCAACTTGCTATGTTGGGTCGAAAACTGGTCAAATTAAAACACAAACCGGGTTGACCCGGGACGCTTCAAAACCGGACGGGTTGACCCAGTTTAATTTGACCCATTTTCGAGCCAACCTAGCAAGTTGACCCGGTTTAAATCGACCCATTTTTCGACCGGAACGGTTCAATTGGTTGTACAATGTAAATAAATCATTATACTTTTAAGTAATGGATAATGTTTTGAAACCCGGTTCGACCCGGGTGGTTCAACCGGTTGAACCGTTTCGGTTGAAAAATGGGTCGATTTAAACCGGTCAACTTGTTATGTTGGGTCGGAAATGGGTCAAATTAAACCGGGTTTGAAGCGTCCCGGGTCAACCCGGTTTGTGTTTTAATTGGTTGTACAATGTGAATAAATCATTGTACTTTTAAGTAATGGGGTGTTTTAATAAGAGTATTAATTACATTTCAATTAATTTGTATGAAACTCAACAATTGAAAACTCAACATACCCGGTTTGTGTTTTAATTTGTTGTACAATGTGAATAAATCATTGTACTTTTAAGTAATGGGGTGTTTTAATAAGAGTATTAATTACATTTCAATTGATTTGTAGTTTCCATCAATAGCAGCTCGTTTCCATCAATAGCCGGTTGAAACTCAAGAATTGAAAACTCAACATTGACATTGAAAACTCAACATTGACCTTGAAAATTCAAGGTTGACCATTTTTCCTTTATAAGTAGTAGAGATAAAGGAACTGTTACCACAACATTTATAACTATCATGTGGTCAACTTGCATAGTTAAAAACTATATTACTACACAGTTGGTCCCTGAAGTTGAATGTCATGTTAGATTTAACCATATGATAGTTATAAATATTGTTGGACTATTATGCCCTTGAAAATATAACAAAAAATGAGCGGTGACTTCACCATTTCTAGTCAAGGGACGCATTCGGCCTCCAAAACCAGACTTTTGGACGCATGGCGATGATTTTGCAAACTTAGGGGGCATGGCGATGTTTTTGGACAAGTTTAGGGACCAACGGTGTATTTTTGTCTAATAATAATAATAATAATAATAATAATAATAATAATAATAATAATAATAATAATAATAACAATAACAATAATAATAATAATAACTTATTATTAAATATAATAATAATAATAATAACAATAATAATAATAATACTTTTTTAAATATAATAATAAATAAAAATCATAAATTTAATATAAAAATTATTATTGAAAAATTAGTTATATATTTATATATTTATATACAATATAAAAGTAATAATATAATACTCCCTCCGTCGCAAATTTATTGTCCACGTTTCCTTTTTAGTATGTCCCAATTTAATTGTCCACTACTAAAAATAGATAGGGAAGTTTAACCAAGTTTACTATATTACCCTTGTTTAAAATTATTATTACATACCTTAAATTAAAGAAGGCTTTAATTAATTACCTAAGGGCAAAATTGTCATTCTGTCAAAAAGTAAGAAAGAGAAAGCTGTAATAAATGTATTTTCTTAAATCATGTGTTTTTTGTCGGGGGACAATAATTTTGGGACGGAGGGAGTACTAATTATTATTTATCTTTTAGAATTAAATAATATATTAATAATAATTAATAATAAGAATAAAAGATAAATACTAATATTTAACTGGTAAAAATCTGAATTACAATGTAATTCAACACATTTCATCAAGTTTGCTATGTAATATGAATTACATCACCGGATGTAATTCAGATTACAATTACAAGGGATTACATTGAATTCCAAAGAACCAAACGGGCGCTAAAAACAATTTGAAACTCAGTTTGGGTTGTAACTCAAATCAAAAGCAATATACTCGAATTCAAGCTTCATGTTGTTGAAAATTTGTTTTCGAGATTATCTCAACTATTGGACACCTCTAATGAGATTGTTCCGATTTAGATAATCAACTTAGAGGTCGACTTTTCCAACATAGCTGGAATGTTTCGGACACCGAGATTCAGAAATATGAATTGTATTCGCTACACTTTCTTAATAACCTTGGTTGAACACAAATACTTTTTTTTTTTTTTCGTGTCATGTAAAACTAACAATTGATATCCTGCTAGAAGTGTCATGTTTGAAAAGTTTGTCTTTGTGTATTAGTGAGGGTCTTCTAAAAACGTTTATGAAATTCAAAATAAAGTTGATCACGATAGATGAAAGTACTACGATCAAAAAAAACAATTGAAAGATGGCATAACCAATAATAAAAAGTACTACGATCAAGAAAACAAACGAAAGATGGTATAACCAATAGAAAAAAGTACTACACTCAAACGGAAAGAAAATGCCAGGTACTAAAGCCGCTGAACTACAACAGAATACATGCTAATGTTGAAGAGCCCAAATAACGTTGCTTTACCCAAAAACAGAACAGATAGTTCGACAAAAAATGATCATACGATGCTAAAAACAAACATTTAATACTCTCAGCTCCTTGCCTGCATATTTTGTTTTTTCACAGCCACTTCCATGGGTTCCTGTCCATCAAAATATAATCCACCAAACAGCAAAAAAAGACAGAAAAATGTCAGACTTTGTGTTCATTTAAAACTTTATACTCATAGCGATTATTTAATACAACTAGCCCGAACCCCCAAGAGAAACAGCTAATATTCAGGAGTCGTATGCATTACATTTTTATTTCAGACACAACTAGATTACAGATTGGGGAAAGATATCACAGCTGGGTTTAACTCGAAAAAGTATATATATTATCGGCCCAAGCCTTAAATATTTTTAAATTAATAAGTTTTGTACTTTATTATTAATCAGCACAAGTCCACCGGTCGGTCATGTCACATAGAAAGTTCTGGGATTGAAAAACTTAGTTGGTCTGAGTCTTAATATTTTTTAAAATTAATAAGTTTTGTACTTTATTATTAATCAGCACAAGTCCACGGGTCGGTGATGTATGAAAAGAGTTTGAAAGATAATTACCGTTTCAGATTTCGTATAACCACTACAAATATCCTCCGCCGTTTGAGATTTCGTATAATATCTAAACATATCCTCCACCGCATGGCCTTTTCCCCGAGATGAACTCCCATTGGCTCTCTCTGGCAAAAGAAATCATTATTACTATTTAACAGTTATTTGGCTAATCAATATTCCATACTGACAACAAGCAGTTAAAAGAAGTATTGAATAAGTATCAAGTAGCAACAAGACAAAACATATACATATATATATATATATATATATATATATATATATATATATATATATATATGGGGGTGGGTTGATTAGTATGTGTTAGTTACATATATATAGATGACTATTATTATATAATATAATATATACTATATATACTTATTATATTAGTACTATTATATATACTATATATATATATATCATGTATATATAATATATACTACTAAATAAAATACCTTCTTTTTCTCGCCATCATCTGTAGTTAATGTCGGAAGCAGTCGAACTCTTAACTGTCCCTCAAGAATCGCCAATCAGCAAAAAAACAATAATAATCAAACATGAAATAAGTTTTTAAGTTCTAAAGTAGAGTGGCAATTTGTGCCCCAAAATT
>LBNU01033552.1:0-67023 GCA_014162995.1 Artemisia annua
CTGAAATTTAGGGGGAAAAGGAGGCTAGGCACACAATTTTTATTACCATGTTTCATGGTAATAGTAGTAGTTGTGATTTTGTACAAGATTTTTGACTAGAAAGGGGGCTTAGGGTGGCTCCTTGTCTCCCCCTAGGTGATATTTATAAAACATGGCATAAAAATATATATATTTTGAGTGTATTGGGTATTAAAAATATGTATTGGGTATTGGTTTAGTAGTTAACGAAGGTTACGCGTATTTAAACGGTTCAAATAAAGAAATTACATTAGGCGCAAGGAAATATTTTTGGCACTTTAGAAATCATTTTGGTAGTAGTAAGATGTAAGAAATATATTTATTAGGAGCATTGGGTACCTCGTGTGATCATTTGCATGTGTAAAACATTTATTAAATAAATATTCGTAATGAATTATTGTATAATTGTCTTCAACTATTAAATTATGGAAGTAAGTATTAATAATGAAATGTGGTAACATAACTAAATATAGTCTATTGTTATTATGAAAGTTTTATGATTGGTCATAACTTTACGTTTATGAAATTAAAAATTAAACGTAAACCGTTTTCAAGTAGGTCTTAAATAAATAAATCGAGTTTAGAAAATAGTATTGACCTGGGAATTAGCGGGTTGTGACAGTAATTGTTGTTGTTTAAGGGCCCAGTACGAAATTACATAATGAGGCCTTTCGAAAAAAAAATGTTATAAATAAAGTGTTACCATTTATAAGATATAATGCAATTAGTTATCTAAACGTTCTAACATATTACTCATTTAAGATATTTTCTCATCTAAATACTTTTTTCTTTGTAAAAAATATGTGTACACACACATATAATTGTTAACGAGGCAAATTTTGGGTCCTTTAAAAATTTTGGGACCCTGAACGGTCGCCCACCTTACACACCCTGAAAGACGGCCATGCGTCTCATGCAGAGAACACTGACTAACTTAGCGATAACAATAAGTGATGAATGTTCTAAGGCATAACTGCATAATTAAGTATAATAAAATTCGATTACACATGAGCAGGGATGTCAACGGGACGGGAAATGTCAGGGATTGTACTTCCCATCCCCATCCCCGTTTTCTACTCTCCATCCCCATCTCCGTCGCAATCCCCATTGGGGAATTGCTTTACATCCCCGTCTCCAATGGAGATTGGGGATCCCCGTGGGGATTCGGGGATTCTCCAACCTTATGAAATAACTTAAAAATTCTACTAACTCGTCAAAAATATAAAGAATTTTGACTCATAAAGTACCCGAGTTGACCCTATGATTTGACTGTCTATGACTTTCTCGTACACGTAGATCATACATTCACATCCTATGTTGTTATTCACATCCTATGTTGTTATACAAACATCAAAAAAAAAAAAAAAAAAAAAAAAAAAAAAAAAAAAAAAAAAAAAGAAAAAAAAAAAAAAAAAAAAAAAAAAAAAAAACAACATGAAGAGAAAAGAAAAAAACAAAAAAACATAGAAAAACACAACAANAAAAAAAAAAAAAAAAAAATTACAAATTTAACTTAAATATGTATCACGTACTAAATCACAGTTATACACTTATACATATATATTTGTTTATCCCAATGCATATGCTGTATAAAGTAGCAGTTAGAATATATAGCACAACTCGTCGACTGAGAAGGAGAGGATTTTGGAAGAAAATAAATCACATTTGTAAAAGCGCGTGGACACTTTTCTAAGGGGTCTACTCAATCAGTTTGAACATTATCTTACGCATAATTCCACTGTTGTAGAATGAGCCACCATCAACATTGTTTGAAAGAATAGCATGACTCATCTGTATGGATAATTATGAATGAATGAATAGTGAGTTGTGTGAGACACGAGCATGATGCTTTTTAGCAAAACGAGTTGCTGTTGATTTGGTTGATTAGTCACCAAAGCACTTGCAAAAAAATGGAAGACTCACCTTATCAAGCCAATAATGGCCGTCTTGCTAAAATGTCTTTTTAATGAGTTGACCTCCACTGTCTACATTTTTGCATGAGTTTGCTATTACGATTTTATACTTTTATGTACAGACTATAGTTACGGTATTTGGTCTTTTAGGTAGGATCTTTATGTCATGACCAGCATGATAATCATTTGTCTTTGGTGGTCCAAACAATGAATTCAAAATGTTGTACGTACTACAGATAATAATGGTTATGAGAAATGACAAAAACTAGAGCAATTATTTAACGTGCTCAGGGAACCACGTGATAAATTATACTCTTGTGATTCTTTCCTTTTCACTAGCTATGAAATACGAAGGAAATGATCTTACAAGCCCCAAGAGATCAGGCTCTGGGTAGTGAACAAAACGAGCTAAGCAGTCCCAATATAAGGCCTCAGGGGTATATAACTTCTAAAGAAGAGAATAAACTCAATAACCCAAATAATAACACAAGTGATATCAAGGAAATAAACTGGAGAAAATAAGGCTAGGTAGATTAGGAAGGTAACTAGGTTGAACCTCCATAACAAAATAGTGACTCTATAAGAGTGCAATGGGTTGCATGGCTCCTGTCCTCTTAAAGTGGTAGGTAACTTTTGGTTCCATTCTTAGCAATTAGTATACTATTCTCTCTTACATACGTTGACTTGCTTATCACCATTCAACACGTACATAAACTTCATAGGGCTATTTCAGCGTCCATCGATCTCCGAATAGATTTAAACATAAAATAGAATAAGTATAACATTGTTGCTGACAGATATTTAGCATAATTCTTTCTGAGTTCTTAAAGAAAAAGAGTTTTCACTTCAGTGTCGACGTGGTTCGGCTACTGAAGTACAAGTTTCAAAGAAGATGTTAAGTTCAGTGAGGTTTGATAATGCCTTGCTACACGACGTCTGATCTCTTCATATCTCAAGATACTGCGAAAATAATCTCAAGTATCTAGAAGGTGAAAGCCGAGAAAATCTACAAAAAGGATAAAGCAAGTCTTTATAGGATCCAACACCTTTTCAGAGTTGGTAAAAAAATACAACATTGGTCAAAATTGTTCCTTAAAGAAGTGATATCCCTTACCTGAATTTGAAACATCTAATGTACAACTCACCTAAGCATTAAATGCTCAACACGTGTAAAGTAGAAGCCTTTGAAAATCCTAGTTCTCTGTTATAAAAAAGAATGTTTGTAGTGATTAAATGTTATCTCTTTCAACGAATAAGTATAAGTTCATCCTTTAACCAAAACTTAGGTTTTGTGTTTAAGTTAGAGAGGAGGTCACCTTAATTATCAATAAACTAAGATTTTTATTCCACACACAAATTTTGTAAAATTACTCGATTAGTTTCTATTAATATTTTACACGTTGAAAGACCATCGTGTAAATTTTGTTAAAATGTTTCTGTTTATGATTTATAAAACTGTTTCCATATATGATTTATAAAATTATGTTAGAACACATTCTTAACATAGAGAGTGATTATATAACTTAGTTATTAGATTATAACTACTCTAAAGGGAACAACAAGTGGTATTCGAGCAATTTGATTAATAAAACTTCTTTATAATAGTTCAAAAGTTTTTAAATCAAAATCCTACCATGTCAACATTTGATGTTTCTCAACTTCTAGACACAAAAAGTAGTGGTTATGTATCTACTGCTAATAAGCTAGAAGTTGACTGATTTACCAAATAAAAGAAAATATTTTTATGTCATATTGATGGTACGAAACCATACCGCATCAAATGTCTTAATGATGGTCCCTACAAAGTTCTCCTGAATGAACTTGTTAACAATGACGACACCCTTTTCAATCATGAAATCGGTGATGGTTTTGTCAGCATTCTCCCAAAGAAATGGTTAAATTGTAACCACAACATAAGAAATTCAAACCATGTTAGAGATCTTTAGCCACCTTCTTTGGGGAATACGACTATGAAGAAAAGTTGATTGCCAATGCACCAGAGATTAAGAAAGCCCAAACCATTACCACCCATTTATCAACTACATTTTTCTCTAACTCTATTGTTAAGGACATCCAAGATGATTCCACTAATGAAGAGGACATAAGAAGTAGCAAAGAGTACATGGATGATCAGAATGAACACTTTAAGGAAAGGGCTAATTTACCCAATTCTAATAGATTCTTCAAAAGGAATCCATCCAGGCTTAGTGGCTCAAAACCTTTTGACGAAATTGAAGAAAAATATTTTAAAAATGGTAAAACTGATCATTTTGCTAATGATTGTTTTGCAAAAATATCCTCACCGTCTTATCCATCTCTTCAACAAAACAAGAGTTTCAAATGAACCAAGATTTCAACTAATAGTCATCACTTCGGGCCAAACCTTTTCAAATAGTCCAACTGATCGAACTAAGAGTTCAGAAAGGCTGAGATGAATACAGAAAGGCCAAAGCCAAATTGACACTCTTAACCTCCAGTAGTTCAACCTCTCAGCCCTCTCAATCATCTCAAGCAAGAAATAAATGTCTTGTAGCTGAGTCATATGGTTGGGACGAAGAAGAATAATAATAATGAAATAGTAACTGTCAAATTATTCATGGCCCCTTGGTTGGTGATGAAAAAGTTGATGTTGGAAGAGAACATGCTAGAAATGGAGAATGGGTTGACATCACAATCAAAAAGGTATACACACTTCTACAAATGGAAGATAATGATGATAGAAAAGTGTTTGTTGATGATGCATGTGTAGATCTTAAGTTTGCAGAAGAACAAAGATTGAATTTGATGTCAAAATATGTGAATCGTGTTTTAGAACTGAACACTTATTAAAAAGAATTGCTAGAACTGAAACAAGCTAAACTTACCGCCCTTACATTTCAGCATGCTAATACTGAGACACTGAAAGACAATGAATCCCTTACTAAGGAATTTAAGGAAGTTAAGTCTGTCACTAAGTCTTGGTTCAATAGCTCATATAGGGTTAGTCAATGTGTCAGTGAACAGATTCCAAATCAAAACTGAAAATGTTACGAGTTGATCAACTCACTAAAAGTTTCTCCAGAAAAGAATCAAGTGAGTTAGTCTTCTTAAGATCATCCACATGATGATATGATCACGAAATGCGAACTCCTATTTCAGAAAACTGGGTTGATAGATCTGATACTGACAAAATGCCAAACTGGAACAATAGAAAAATCTTAGTCCCTGAATTAAAATCTCCCAACTCTAATGTCACCAAATGATGAGACGAAAAGTGTCACGGTTTTAAGGGGTCATTTAAACCCTAAGTCGTAATAATATGATCAAATATCGCCTCAAATCGTTTCTTTTGTGAATTTAGGTACTTTGGAGAGGAATTCTGGAAAAGGAAGCATTTTGGACGTTTTTAGAGCATAAAAGTGAAGAAAATGACAAAGTCAAGAATCCAAGCTGGAAACGGTACCTGACGGCGTCAAGCACCACAAGGTGACGCCGTCACTCATTGAAGAAGAGGTGGATAATTTTACACTTGACAGGCCAGAAAGTTTTTGAAGCATTTACACGTGATGGCGTCACGTGTTATTTTACCAAGGGCATCACGTTATAAGTTAAAGAGAGACGGCCCATAACCAATTCCAACCAGACGGCGTCAGATGTAGATCTAGGCAATCAAGAAACCCTAAACATGGCGAGGTGACGGCGTCAGGACCCATAAGGTGACGCCGTCACCATTGTAAATCTATATATATTCGATTTATCATTCATTAAAGAGAGGACTTTTGGTAGGAACTTAGGGTACGAACCCTAGTCGACTTTTGCAGCTATTTTGAGGTTTCAAACCATATTTTCTTCCATGTTCAGTAAAAGATAAGTTATCCTTTAATCATTCAATATGTTTATATGTTGTTTGATTATATCGCATACTTTTCTTTCCTTTAACATGCTAGGCTAGGTTTGTTTGTGTTTGCTTAGGAATAATGAAACCTAGTTATTGATTATTCATTGATTGGCTTACTATTAATTGTTGTGGGTGGATGTTTATCGATGTTAGGCTTAAGAAAACTGGCAATACTACAAATGGTAATATGCTTGAAAGTCTTAAGAAGCATGAATCGGATGTGTACTACGGTTAAATGGTTGTACTTAATGCATAAGCCAATGTTTATAATCCCTGTGATTGGGCAGTTTACGTGTCGTCGTAGGAGGAGATAAGAGCTTATAGAGTTAGGGAAGATTGTACACGCCCCCACGAATGGTATTATGACTAAAACCCGACATCCACGCAATTGTAGCAAGCCTATCAATCAATAAAAGATAACTAGGGAGTAGTGAAACCTAAGTAAACACGTTTGTCTCCATATTAGAAGTCTCTCACATTTATTTTCTGTTATTTTATTTTTATTGAACTTGTAGTTATTTGGGTTAGTTGACTAGCAACTAATTCCGCCCACTCTTCCTATAACCGAGATTTTTACTTGTTTTCCTTAAAATATAAAAATACAAAAAGAATCATCCCTCACCTCTAGACCTAGTTGAATCCATTTCAATCCTAACGAACACTATTCCCCAAGTAGAACGATCAATCCCCTGGTACTTGCCACTACACTATACTACATCGGTCATGTACACTGCCTGGTGGGGATTGCAAGCTTCTAAAGATCCCTTGAGAAGTAAAACCTTTTGCATAGACCGCAATCCACGCATCACTAAATGTCCAAAACCTTCAATGATTGACATTGACTCTGAATCTATAGATGAATTAGACTCAATGGATAAAAACCCACTTCCTTTCCTGAACAAGCTTCAGGAATATGAACCAAGCTTCAGGGAGCTAAACCAAGCTCTAAGACAAATTCCAAATCAATCCTAAAGCCTGCCACACTAAGAAAGTCTGGCAAGTCCAAAAACATCATCATTGGTGAGACAAACATCACAACATCCAAATCTTCAGTTCCGAAGATGATAATCATCATGTATCACTGAGGGGACGGTTCTATAAAATGCATTGTTATATTATTCTCCAAAGTTACCTTTGTAGATTNTGTCATTGAGTTTTAGGTACTCGGAAATGTAAGTGTTGGATATCTACGCCTTTTCAGGTCAATTGGATGAAGAAATGAAGAAAAAGATAAAATTCAAGCTCATGGCCTACACTGTGAAGTGGTTACCAAATGTGCCCAGAAAGTGCAGTTTTGAAGAAATTAGTGACGGCTTAGTGGGCTAATATGCCCTATGTGACGACGTCACAATGAGAACATAAAGCTCTTACTGCATTTAATATATGACGTTGCTTTCTTTCAACTCTACCATTTTAATTGTTATGGAGTACGAACACATGAAGTTTGATATAAAATCCTTTTTTCTTTTAATTTTAAGTAATCTTTGAGATGAAAACATTCGGTTCCATTATCATGTCGAACAATTTGACTTGCTTTCCAAATTGCCTTTTAATCAAAACCAAAAAAATTATGCACGGTTTTCTCAATTTCATGTTTTCTCAGCTAGTAAGTAGATCTTAACGATTTTGAAAAGTCGTCGACGATGGTAAAAAAAATAGCATGAACCACATAAGGCAGGTGTTCTCTATATGGTCCCCAAAGATCACAATGTATCAATTTAAAACAAGGTTTAACTTTATTATCACTAGGAAAAAATCCTTCACGAGTTTGTTTTGCCTTGAAACACACATCACATGGTTTTTCAACACTACGAATCTTAGTTTTAACACTGGGGATAAGTAATTATATTACAGTACACTTATGCCAATAAATTGTTTAAAAGGAATGAATAAAATATATCGTCCAACAATAATAGTTTGTTTTGATGGCTTTAAGCCTAAGTCGATAAACATAACTTGAGAGAAGTCTTTGTTTTGCACACAAATCACATAAATGAAAAGGAAAAGAAAAACGTTTTACTCTCAACACGTACACCCCCAAGTGTAAAAAGAATCTTGGTAGGACACTACCGTCCCAATTGTTACAGTTAACGAAGCCAAAAATAAAATCTGTAAAGCAAAATGAAATCCATATGTTCGGTACTGTTTTTAGGGAGTAAAGATTTTTTATCTCAATAAAGAGTAACTTTTCAATCAACTGTTTACTAAAAATATCAAAGGTTACCGACCACCTGCCAACCTGCTTGGCTCATGTCGCCATCCATACTCCTTTTTAACTTCCAGACTATTAATTTCACCTATAAAAACATCACTTCAATTCTCACAAGTTCTCATAAACCTCTCTATTTCATCAAATTATTCACTTAGAGTTTAAGACATCACAAAATGTTGCCAAGAAGTAGAACCATGCCATCAAGAATTCATCATGGAGTTGTAAGTTCATTTTACTACCTTGAATTTTATCATTCACAAAACACATATATATTGGAACTAGATATACAAAATTACTTACGTATTTTGTGGTATTTGTTATTATTTCGTTGCTAATATAACATGTTAAAAAACCACACTCGTATTGATAATGCTTGGAGAAAAAGTCCCTAATATTTGAGGATTGACTATAAACTTCGGTATTGTATGTTCTATGTGATTTTTGTCTCCTGATAATAATTTTGAGATGGAGGGAGTATTTCATATGGCTAGCTATACGTATTCAATTCTATTTATTGAAATACATTATTATGTGTATATTTATTTAATTACTTTGGTAGGTTGAAGAAAGACATGATTTTATGCATTATTCGCATGTTGAAGCTAGAGCACCTAATGTTGACACTGAGACCCACGCCATGAACATCGAGGCCGACTATTCAAAGAGCTTTGATGATGATGGTCGTATAAAGCGTACTGGTAATATTACTTGTCAATTGCAATAACTAGCCCCTTTAAAAAGTTTACTATTTTTCTGACGGCTTGTCGTGAACTTTTGTGAACATTAAGGTACCTATTGGACGGCGTCTTCACATATAATCACTGCGGTGATCGGGTCAGGAGTACTATCGTTGGCATGGGCTGTTGGGCAGCTCGGTTGGATTGCTGGACCAATTATAATGATCCTCTTTGCTTTGGTCATTCTCTACACTTCTAATTTGCTAGCACAATGTTATAGGTCCGGTGACCCTGTCACCGGGCCAAGAAGCTATACCTACATGGATGCTGTCAAGGCTCATCTAGGTACAAATCACCACTATAACTTTATATACACTCTAAGTATTGAAATATAATCGTGTATCTTATTGTTGTGTGCAGGAGGGAAAAAAGTGAAAATATGTGGCATGATACAATACATCAATTTATTTGGGGTTGCCATTGGCTACACTATTGCAGCATCAGTGAGCATGATGTAAGCCATTAATCCGTATTTATTTAGTTTGATGACCTTCATTGCTTTTTTCAAAAGTATTAACTAGTTACACTAAAATCCTATAAGTTATGTTAACTTGTTGAACGGTACTTGAAACCCTGATTTTCAATGGTATTCAAGATGAGTCTACATGGTCTCTATATGGTGATACAAATGTCAAATGAAAACAACACATTTGTGACAAAGAAGATTAAATGTCCTTGTACTTTCTCTTGATCGAACGACAAATTTCATTAAAATCTTCTAGTAAGGTACTAGAGAAAAATGGTTACTAAAGTTTAATACGTGGAAAAATCGGATTACAAATCCATTTAAATAAAGTAGTTTTCAGATGTCTATTCCTATTTGAATACGACGTGTGTGAAAGAGCTTTAACATCTTCCAAAAGAGTATCCTTACCAGGTTGATATCGTATAACTTTAATGTCTCTATAGTCTGTACTAAAGTATAACTGCAACTATATAGTATACTGTATAAATGTCTTGAGTAAATTTTTTCTTGCAGGGCGATAGAAAGATCAAATTGCTTTCACAAAACTCATGGAAAGGACCCATGTCACATGTCAAGCACTGGGTACATGATAACGTTTGGTGTCATCGAAATAATCTTTTCTCAAATCCCAGATTTCGACCAAGTGTGGTGGCTGTCTATCGTTGCTGCTATTATGTCATTCACTTACTCTTTTATCGGTCTTGCACTTGGGATTGCGGAAACAGCAGGTTTGTATATACGTGGAACAAAAAAGATCTTTAGTTATTTTCTTCTGATCGCGAGATGGTACATTGGACTACTATATACGTGGATTATAGCTATTTGGCATAAGAATTCAAATCAAAGACAACTTTAAATTATTACAAAAAGATAAGAATTTTCTCTATACTTTATCATGTCCCCTCAATTATACACAAGCCATATAAATTAACTTTTTAAGTTGATAAAAAGTTTGGTAAAGAGGGGTGGATTTTTTGGTTGCGTTGTAACTATCAGAAGATCAATCATTGATGTCCTAAAAGTAATGCAAAGCTAATTTATATTTATTTTGTAGTAGCGAAACTGTAACCAACCACGTAAAGAACTTAAGATCATTTATGAAATAGTATTTCAGAACGAACTATTTTTAAGATACTAGAACTCTTATGTATATCTTTATATCTATCTATAAAAGAGGAGGAGAGGGTGTTGTAGTAGCGAAACTGTAACCAACCACGTAAAGAACTTATGATCATTTAAGAAATAGTAATTCAGAACGAAGTATTTTAAGATACTAGAACTCTTAGGTATATCTTTATAACAATCTATAAAAGATATATGGATCGTAATGTTTACGACATGAATCTATGTGGATTTTGTAGCGCATAAGGAAATCAGAGGTAGCTTGACTGGGATAAGCATAGGAGCAGTAACTAGTGCTGGTACCGTTACTCCCACCCAAAAGTTATGGAGGAGCTTTCAAGCATTAGGAGCTATTGCTTTTTCATATTCTTATTCCATCATCCTTATTGAAATTCAGGTAAAACTTTTGCCAAACAAATATATCATTTTTTTTTATTGTTGAGTATTCAAGATTATATATACATGTAAAAAGATACTTGATATTATGTGATGCTTGTGACATTTTGTAGGATACAATTAAATCACCTCCAGCGGAATACAAGACAATGAAAAAGGCAACTTGTCTGAGCATTTTTGCCACAACAACCTTTTATATGCTCTGTGGGTGTATGGGCTATGCCGCTTTTGGAGATGAGGCCCCGGGGAACCTTCTAACTGGTTTTGGGTTTTATAATCCGTATTGGCTAATTGACATAGCAAATGTCGCCATTGTGGTGCATCTTGTTGGTGCTTATCAGGTACCAAAAATGATTGCCTTTTAATCAAATAAAAGAGTCAAATGCAATGCTTAAAAAAAATTAACAAAGACATCTCTTGTTACCAATTACTGACAAGTTATGCATTTAGGTTTTTTGCCAACCATTATTTGCATTTGTGGAGAAATGGTGTGCAAAAAGATGGTCCAAGAGTGATTTTGTGACAGCGGAATACGACCTTCCAATACCCTATTATGGGGCTTATCAAGTGAACTTTTTCCGTGTTGTTTGGAGGACTATTTTTGTGATGATTACCACACTCATAGCCATGCTCTTGCCTTTCTTCAACGACGTGGTAGGATTACTAGGAGCCTTTGGGTTTTGGCCATTGACCGTATACTTCCCTATTGAAATGTATATGTCTCAAAAGAAGATCAAAAGATGGAGCAGCCAATGGATCGGGTTTCAGATACTTAGTCTTGGATGCCTGTTGGTTTCTGTTGCTGCGGCTATTGGATCAGTAGCTGGAGTCGTTCTTGATCTCAAAACTTACAAGCCATTCAAGACTAGTTACTAAGTAGTATATTGGTTTTCTCGGTATTTAACAGTTCTATGTATTTCTTGTACGCTACTCTTTTTTTTCATGCTGATGTTGAAATTTATGTAAGACATCTGATATAGTTTAGTATTGTGTAGATTAAATCATGGTAAACCCCATAATAGATCAATAAATTAACAATTGAACCTTTGAATTGTTTGAATTGTGTCCATGATATGAAAGCACTTACTTAATGTTTAGACGTACTGGTTTCATTTCTCGTATGTAGAGACATAACTTGAAACAGCACTAACAGGTTAAAACAGTGAAAGTGTTAGAATGATTATTGCTAATTCTAAGCAGCCAGTTATGTCTGACACAAATTTATCCAAGATAAGTGGAGTTGCATCTAACACATTAAAGATGTAGTATAAAAGTAGTACAATAGGTGGGATTAATCCATTTGACAAGTGATACTAGAGTTAACAAGCATCCAATAATGGCTATAAGAGAATGGATAAGATCAGCTTTAAATCTAGTTAATAAGTTGAAATTTCATAATTAGATATAATGATGTGGCCATTAGTTTAAACCTAGTAACTGAGGTTGTATAACTTGTATCAGGTGGGATGAAATAGTATGATGAATTGACTTGCACAAATGATCATGTATAAATTTGAATCATGATCCATTTTAATACTCATCCTAAGTGGCATACAAAGTGGCTAATCATAGTCACCAAGAAATGATTCTGTATGTAATTGGAGTCTTGCAGTTGACAAAAATAATGCTTCAAGTAATGCTATATCCCTTTCAAGTTTTAATAGAAAACTAACAGGATCCACATATATGGCTAAGAAGCTTTTTAAAGAAATACTATCATTTGCTAATTCTGTTATTTTTAATTTTTTATTAAAAAGTTGGAAGAAGCAAAGGGGCTAATTAATTAACTTAGGAGTAATCACAAAAATATTCTTTCATAGGATATAAATAGGCTCCACAGCACAACAATTTTACTGATAAACAATGATCAAACTTTTACATCTCAGAAACAATGACATGTTATCAAATAGCTATTAACACACCGAGCCTGTAATGTTGACCAACTTGGCTGTTTCATGTTTTGGATTTAGATGATTTCTTCGACGACTGTGATGCTGCGGCTTTTACAAGAGTAGTAGGCTTAATAGCACTCTTTGGATTCAATGCCTTCCGTATTTTAAACACGGCCCAAGCTGTCCCTATCGCGTGCCCAGCTGCATTCATCCCTTCATTTGTTACTTTTGCTGCCTCTTCGCCATGCCTGTCACCAGCAATCGCCAACAATTAATCAATGGTAATTAAAGGTATCAGTTTCAAACCGTTTATGTGCCACAAGGTTATTCGACTTTCTTGGTTTCTTACCGTTCTTAAATGCTTATATGGTCAAATAAGTAATTTTAAAAAACTTAACTACGAGAGAACATGTCAAACTCATTGACACGAGCTCACACCAGCCCATGAAATCATCAAGGGTTTATGACCTACTTTGTGAACAAAAAAATTTGATCATAATGGTGATAGAAGTCAACTAGTCTTTACTCCATGCTACGCATATTCAACATATTTTAACTACTTGTAAACAGGTTAACCAATCACTAAACCAAATAACTGACTATCTAGTTTTAAATGTGTTTTAGGTGAAAGTCGGTACCTGTGTGAAACAAAGTCTGTTGTGACAGTTGAGGTTGTCGACATCACGTTTTTCCCAGCAACTTCAACAGCATCGCATACCTTGTCTGTTTACAAGATCACAAAAAGATGAATCAGAAGCAAGCAGTGGAATTCTATTAACTGACAACATTAACCTCTAAAGAACCCAACTAAAGTTTTTTCAAAAAATATGAGGGTAAGAACGAAAATGAAAGACATCATAGTAGCAACATACTGATTCTAACGTAAATTTTTCCCAAAAACAAAACCCATTAAAAATAAACTGTTATAATACGTGTCTTTAGAATGGAAATCCTGTCTCTACAATCGATGAAAAACATTTGTAAAGAAGTATGGAAATTTAAGAAGGGAGACTTACTGAAACCGTCCAAGGATGCGAGAATAATTTCACCAGGGAGAAGGTTGAAGAATTTCTTTCCAGCTTTGGAGTTGACAATAGAACCAGTGATGACTCCAGATACCTTAACAACACCAGAAAGAACCCCGGTTGCCACTTTCTCTGACATCTTAGTCAATCTCTTAGCCCTGAAACAAAATTCCATACATTAAACGATATTTAACTAGTCAGATATAAAATGATGCATAAATTACCCTTCAACTTGGCTAAGCGTAACGTATAGTGATAAATAATGGGCATATCACCAGTAATATCCAACAAAAGTAAAATGTCAATATATATTTAGTCTGTAATTCTATTTCGTAACACCCCATACATCCCTAAGATAGAATCCATGTTCAACTTTTAAGTATCAGAAGTATCACTTATCGTCAATATGCTAAATTATTACTCTTTCACATACAACAATAGCAGGTATCAAGTGATGGACGTAGTATTACTTTGTTCTAAGCTTTTCAACTGCAATTAGTAATTTAAGTCATTTGAGTTACCTTAAAGATACTACCTCCAACTAAAGAATGTAAACTTTTGAAGTTTAGGTGTCATCTCAGTAAATTCTTATACAAAATGAACACGGATACTTGCTGTCATAATAAAGAAAAAAGGAGTGATTTGAGTTTTTAAACCTTCTACTTGGATTTTCCTCAAAACTTCCTAGTTTCATATATTTGACCATCATTGAGTGCACGCTAAAACCACAACTGCTTAAATGATACGATGCATTCAAACACCAAATCATTATAAAACTACCCTAGCTGACCCTAATAGAACAAATAGTCAAAACTTCTTTAATGCAAACCAATTTTTGCGGCTGCATAATGTATACAGTATGACTTCTGGGTGAAAGATAAATTGATCATAATTAGTCTATAAATTTAGAGCCAAAACTTCCTTTCATTGGTTGTTCTTATGAATATCCAACGGTATAATCAAATATCCAATAATAGCATTTCACCAAAAATGTAACCAACTACCATTCTATGTAGCGAACTGTTTTTTAAATTCAGATATAGCAAACTTTGGTCAAACTGTGATGGTGCACCAACTTTGATGACGTGGCGGCACGCTTTATTGTAACAAATTTACCTGCTATAGAAAGCCACACACATTGCGTAATGGAATATAGCTTTGCGATATCGAAAAACATAGTGCATTACACACAATGACACAAACGCAAATTTCAAGGTCATAATAAGCTAGTCCGAAACGAAAACAACATTGCATATACCTTTTAACTCGCTTCAACGCCTGAGGACTAACATCCGACTTCCCACCCCCTTTGGTCCTCTTCTTCAAAAACTCATTCCCCCACTTCAACCTATCACTCGTGACATCCCCACACCACAAAATCCCCTTAATCAACTGGCCCGACCCACTCGCAATCAACCTCGCCGCAGTCCCACTATACTCCTCCACATTGGGCGCCAACGTCGTCCAATACGCTTCCGCCTTCACCTCAGCATTACCCTTACTATTACTCTCCATACCCTTCACCCCCTCCCCCACTTCCTTAACCGAAAACGCGCTATACTCCTCCAACACCTTATCAAACTCCTCCATAACCCGACCCGACCCATGACCCGGTACAGTCAACCCGTAGTTTAACAAATTATCTTCCGGGCCATCATGATCCGAATAGTTTTGATCAGGCGGGAGACGTAAGGTGAAAAAGTAATGAGACTGGTCAAGTTTGACGGCGGGTTCGTCTTTGGCTAAGGGCCATTGGATGACGTCAGCGACACGTGCCAAGACGGCGACGACGGCGGGGCCTTGACGGAGACGGATGATTTCTAAGCCGCCGGAAGCGAGTTCGATGGACTGTTGTTTGTCGATTAAGTGGATGATGGTGTTTGGGATTTTGATTAAGGTTTCTTCTGATGATTCTACGTATGATGTGAGGATGTTTGGATCGTAGGATTGATTATGGTTGGTGTCAATGATGAGGTCATGTGTGAAATCGTTGTTGAGGTCGTCGAGTGATGGGTATAGAGAGGGAGCTGAGGGTGCAGGTGAGGTGTATGGGTATGAAGAATGTGATGGAGATGAGTCTGGGTTTGATTGAATGATTTGTGGGTATAGAGGTTTGTTATTTGGGTATTGTGATTCCATTTTTAATTTTTATGATGTGTGATTATTGATGTTGGATCATATAATAAGATGGAGCTGAAGGTGTTTGTTTATGGAGATTGATGGAGGCTTATGGATTAAGGAAGAAAATGAAATATACCGAAATATAATCCCGCGTAGATGACAAGTAGACATACCGAGTAGACGTGAAGAAAGTTAAGCTGTTAAAATATTTTATTTTTTATACAGTACTAAAGAAGATTAAGCTGTTTTGTTTTTTTATGTACTAATGAGTTTCAAGTGTTTATTTTACACTAGATTATTCATCTTTTAACACGCACCCACCTCATCTGTTTGGAGATTCGTAATCAACACATACATTAATACATCTTTCTCTCTTTCTTACCACTTTTCCTTAACGATAGTCACCGCCCACCTTGCCCACCTTTTATTACACTATCAAATAACGAAAAGAAAGAGAAAACATAAACATCACCACCACGATATTTGTGTATAAATGATACCAGCAGGGTACCCGCCGTTGCAGCGGCGGGTACCCTGAAATAAAACTTTTGATGAATAATATATTTTAGTTATTTATGTTTTTTTTGACAATAAATTTACGGATATTGTAGACGCATAGTCTGGACTAGGCCAGGAATGGGCTAGGCCCGGACGACAGCGGCCCACTCTACACCTAAAACCCTAATCCATGCCTTATAAATACATGGATGGGATCCCTTTATTCAACAGATTATAGCAGGTTACCCTAAACCTAACTCATATATGCTACATCGCATCAATGACTAACTTGACCGTCGGAGGTGGATCCCGGGGCTACGGCCTCGGGTCCACTCCTAACGGGTTCTCTTTGTTGACAGGTCTAATAGGGCTCGAGAAGACGACTAACGGCCCAAGGAGAGTCGTTGAATCNTAGACGCATAGTCTGGACTAGGCCAGGAATGGGCTAGGCCCGGACGACAGCGGCCCACTCTACACCTAAAACCCTAATCCATGCCTTATAAATACATGGATGGGATCCCTTTATTCAACAGATTATAGCAGGTTACCCTAAACCTAACTCATATATGCTACATCGCATCAATGACTAACTTGACCGTCGGAGGTGGATCCCGGGGCTACGGCCTCGGGTCCACTCCTAACGGGTTCTCTTTGTTGACAGGTCTAATAGGGCTCGAGAAGACGACTAACGGCCCAAGGAGAGTCGTCGAATCAGTCCACGCCAGATTATGCATCAACAGATATCAAGAATGTCGTATAGTCCGTGCCCGTTCGGACTCGAACCCGTTGGCCCGTGCCTGTTCGGGCTCGAGCCCGTTTGGTCCGCACCCGTTCGGGCTCAAGCCCATTTGGCTCATTGTCTGTTCGGGCTTGAATGTTTGTATAATGTGCTTTATTATTTGTAGTAGTGAAATTTAATGCAGAAATTGTGTTTAATTTGGTTGTACAATATACTTGATAATTTGTATTTCTTATGTAAAGGGGTGTTTTAATAACTGTATTAATTGTATTTATTGACCAGTTAAATAATTGACTACATTAAATATCATTAATGTGGTGTTTTGTTGTACACTATGCTTCTTGTCCTGTACGTCTGAAAATTATGTGCATTAAAGTGTTGTACATGTTTCTTTTCTTGTAAGCAGTAGTCATTATAGTCATTAACAACATTGACCACTTTAATAGCATTAATGTTGTAAGTCTGAAAATTACATCATGCTTATTTTGTTGTACACTATGCTTATTTTGTTATAAATCTGAAAATTGGTTGCAACTATTGTACATTGTGCTTAAATGGTTGTAATTTTTGGTGAAGGGGTGTTTTTTGATAGCATTAATGTTGTTTGATAAAATTTTGGTCTTAAAATGACACCACGCTTTATTTTGTTGTACAATATGCTTACTTTGTTGTAATTCTAAAAATTAGGTGCATTAAAGTGTTGTAAACCATGCTTAATTTCTTGTAAGTCTTAAAATTTTTAGAGAGAGAGTCATTTATGCTTTATATGTAGTATAGATTTGTGTATAAATGAAGTATGTTTAGATTTTTGGGTGGTGAAGTTGTGGTCTTATTACACAAGTTTGGTGATCATGTTAGTGGTGGAGTGAAAAATTGATGTATTGGTCACCTATATACCTAGCCTAACAACTTTTATATGGTTTTTAGATGTTTTAGAAGAGATTGATGTGTTAGCCAGTCATCATTAGAACTATTCGTGAGATTCTTGACGAATCACTATACACCACCTAGTCATGAATATGTCAGAGATTTGGGGTTAGGACCACCGAATATTCCTTGTGTCGCAGTTTGTAGCAACTATTTCGGCCCTCATAGGCTTAACACCTACGAATGCAAATTCGGTTGTGACCAAGGCTCCCCGGATATTAGGTGTCTTCTCAACGCCAAACAACTTAACCCTGTGAAAAATCTGTAATTTTGATCTCATATTAACTTCACTAAAGAGCTTGCAAGAACAAAGTATGAATACCTTGTTATCAGGGGAAAATCGGAACTTGTAGCAGCTCGAGTTCATACAGCCTTGACAGGTGATAGGCTTTTGTAAGATTTTTTGGATTTAATCACGCACCCCCTTCATTTTTTTCACCACAATCTCATATGATTTTCTCCATGTTCCCATACATTTAGATACCAACAATAAACAAATGCATATGCAACAAAGCTTCTAAGTAAACATCATCACTAACATGAAAGAAATGGTCAAGCAAGATGTGATGTGTTGACTAACGCTAGCTCATTATGTTTATTAAGCATACAAAAATGAATCAGTGTGTTATACAAACACCATACAAAACCTGAGTTCTAAAGAGTACACATAATGATAATTATACAAGAAGTGGCGTTCTGGCATTTAAATATTGTGGATTATGGTTCCTGCTAATAGGAAGATGGACATAAATCTCATGAACATCCGCTTTACATACCTCCCCTTTGTCTCTGTCAATAGCATAGCAAATGTAAACAGTGTCTATAACATTGTCCAGCACGTGCACCAAAAACCCGAGTATCAATATCAGCACCACAAACGCCACTGCAGCTACAAAGTACGAATCTACCCCTAGACGAGTTGCTGCTTGTAGTATCACACAAACCTGCATACCCAATGACTAAACCTTAGTACAAGTATAAAGATATTCAGGAGTAATATAAAGATTCAATGAAGCAAAGACTGATTCAAGATGATCCTCTTGTCTGAAATGTCAAACACGATTGTAACATAAAATACTAGAGGTCTTAAATATTGACCCATTTACTTAACGGGTTCAGTTAGGAATGTCTCTAATGGGTCCAATGGGCAATATAAAAAAGATTAGCTATGAAACATGTCAAAAGTTGCCCAATGTGTATTTTTACTTCCTCAAAAATGGGGATAATGTATAAGTAGCCATCCAACTATTCAACTTTATAGAACACAGATGCCTAACTATATATTAGGTTTCGTTGATACCAACTCCCAATAAAAAAAATCAGCATCTCATCCAGTCGATCGATTCCCTAAGAGCTTCTAAATGTTGAAAGACATTTTGTTTTCTCCAGGTTTTTTACTCTTCGGTAACCTTTGCTTTACATAATAGAAAAAGTAACCAGATGCATTTTTGTTTTTTAAGAATACTAAAGGGTATCTTCGCCATTCTCGCTATTTTAAGCCAGATTCGGTATAAACTAAACAGCTGTATATACAGGTGGCCTATAAAGTTGTTTCACAAGTTGGGTGGTTTAATGAAAGTATCGCATGATTGCGCGGCCACATTATACATTACCCCTTTAAAACAATTGAATTATAATTGAAAAGATATAAATAAACATTGGCTATTTATGAAAGTTCAAAAGTTTTGGACAAATTTTGTTTCGGGTCAGCCCAATTCTGCCAGTGTAAAATTACTCATTGTGAGTTTGTGACTCACAAAATATTGAAGCAGCATAATAGAGAATAAACCGAGATTCTACTTACCACAATAGCATATATTGCTGACAGAACAAAGATGATTGCAGCCAAAACACGAGTAGATACAATCTCCACAACAACAGCTGATAACAAATTGCGTCTTAGAAGTTCATAAGTCAACCTAGCAGAAGCACAATAAGCTTCACCAGTTATTGCTGCAAAGTTTATGGTGAACTTATTAAGAAACTCAAATGCCGATAAAAAGGTGTTGACACAGCATCTGAGAACAAGGCTGACTATCCCAGTCGCATCTTCTTCTGCTGCACTATCAACTGCAGCACGCACTATACGCACAATAGCAACCAATATTCCGGAAAAACATATTGTTCCAGCAGAGGTACCGAACGCGTTTCTGAAAAAAGTATATATTCAAGCAATAAAGTTACCATCGTGATATAATCCCAACTTCAAATTAGTTAAACCTTCTACATTATTGTAACAGCATAATTAGCTTAGATCGTGTTCTCTAGAAAATATTAATAAGAGAAAGTAATGATTGTTTTACCGATGACAAATGCACAATCTAAGAAAACACCACTTTTGGTTCACGTGTGTCACACTTCATTTTATATCAACATTAACAAGCTAATAATTATCAAAATTATACTAACATCCAAGAAATAGAGAAGTTACTCAATTAGAAAAATTTACCTTAAAGAGTTCCGTATACCCCGTTTAACCTTTTCATCATCTTTCGAAAAGTACCACTGAGCAATAGTCCCACTAATCACATAAACCTGAGCTTCCACCATAGCAGCAGCAGACCACAACATCGTCAAAATCGCCAACGCATAGTACGCCGGAACCCAACTATCCTCTTTCCACTCACAAAAAACCTTCCCATGTTTCTCCCTAGGCACAATCTCCCCATTCAACCTCGCAAACACCAAAAACACAACAATCGGGACATAATAAACAACCAACCCCAAAACCAACACAGGAAGCACCCCAAACAAACCTAAATTATTCGACAAAGCATCCGCTGACACCTTAATAATCCTCACAGTCAACTCAACTCTACTCCAATTCACCACAAATATCCACACAATCAAACCAATAACCAAAAAAACAAAAACCAGTGCCAAAACCCTATACCCTAACGGAAACTTCTCGCTACAAGTTGCATTAATAGTACACGTAACAAACCAATACAAGTTCACCAAAACCGGCACTATAACGAAAAAGGGAAGGGACATATACACTAACTGCTTCGCATACCGCTTAAGCGAAAACAATAAAAACAAACATATGGGTATGCTTAAAATCAAAGTAACAACAACTACAAGCACCAAATTCTTTAAAATATAACTAGAATCATATCTTGATAAGCTAAAAATCAAATCTTTATTAGTTTTTGAGCTAAAGGTGTAATCTTTAGTACATGAATCTGATTTTATGTCATAGGTGAAGGATGAAACAGATGAAGGGGTGTTTGGGTTTTTGTTTAAGGAAGCAAAGATGCCAAAAGAGAAAGTTGTGATGATGAATAAGATGAAAAGGATTAAAAAAGGTAAGTCTTTTAAGGTTCTTGATTGATGGTGAGTGTAGGTTAGGCTGGTTGGGTATTGGGAGGAGGATGATGGGTCTGATTCTGATGGTGGTGGTGTGTGGTGGTGGAAGTCATCGGAGTATTTTCCGGCCATGGTGGTGGTGGTGGTTGTGTCTGTGGTGGTGGTGGTGGTCATTAGTAAAGTTGGGTTTTTTTTATAAAAAAAAGGTGATGAAAATGAGGTGGAGTTTTAAGGTTTGAGATAAAAGTGAAGTGCATGTTAAGCACATGCCAATTGGATAAAAATATGGAAAAATTTTGCATTGTTTGACCCACAAAGATCAAGGCGGTTCAAGACAAGGAGAATCTGTGCAACTTCATACCTAACCTTGTTTTTTGTTTTTTAAATTTAGGGGAATTTATTTCATATATATCCTACTGTAGTACTGTATCTATCATAAATACATTGTTGGATGTTGACTTGTGAAAAAAATATAGAGAAAATATATCATTGTTACCTATGACTTTTATTAAAGTAATTTCTGTGTTATACTGTTATAGTGACTTCTGTGAGTTGTATGACACTAATTTGGACAATTTTCTAAGATGGGCTTAGAAGTTTAATCAATCAATTTATGATTATAATTATATACAACTTTTGTGACCATCAGAATACTCAAACTGTGTTTTAAGATCAGAAGCATGGGGACTCAACAGCAAGATTAGAATTTTCTGATGATCATAAACAGTAGTCTTAGAATGGTGGTGCCTACAATATCAGATGATTCGTGGCAGCTTTAAAGTTAGAGTGAGATGTATGGTTCGGCTTTTGTCTGCTGAGAAACGAGTGTCACTGTGATTCTGTGAAGAGATAATGAAACTGCAAAATGAAGTATATAACAAGGATTTCTTGATGTTGATCATAATTAATATAACAAATGTGATGAGAATAGATACAAATAAATGTATATAAAACTACCCAAAACCCGAAAGAAACATATCCATCTTGTAAAATCTAGCTATTGATGACGGTGTCATTGTGTTGATTCAGCTGTTGCAGTTTGTAATACAACGTCCCACTCACTCTTTGGAATTTCGCCTGAGTCTGCAATGACCACCTTTTTTCTGGGTTCTCCACTGTAAGTACCTGCTCCCCCTTCGATTGCGTAGACATTATCCATGCCTTCAATAACTTTTCCAAATACAACATGTTCTCTGTCCAACCTGTAAATATCCAAAATGAATATGCTATATTATCATTACTGTATAATGGGTTGAAATTTGAAGCCTCCTTTATTTCATTCATAACAAAGTGCAAAACTTGTACATTGTTTGTTTTGATATATGGGTCAATTCATTAATATCAGACCAACAATCTTCAATCATTCCTAGTCCCATTCCTTACCATTTAATGCCCCAAAAAAGGAAAGTAGCAATTTGCAACACGAAATATATATTGTTGCTACTTTATGGGAAAGAGGTACATTCAAGGCTTCAACCTTATAATAAAACTGTTTCAATTTTCATCAAACATTCCATACAGAAAAAAGTGGCCCTCCCATACAATATAGGTACCAACATATTCTAGTAATTAAATCCGTGGATAGAAAATACGTCTAATTTCACTTTTCTAGAAGAAAAAAATTCACTGATACAACATTAAGGTTGCGTAATCAGATTAAGAAATTGTAAAGACCGGCTCCAATGTATTATTGGGAAAAAAAAAAACAGAGGCAGAACAATAAGCAAGAAATCATGGCTAAAATGTATAACTCCAATAATGAGCACTAACAATAAGAAAGCGATCATTTATGGGGATGTGATGAAATAATCACGACGAACTTACCAGTAGGCCTTCACTGTAGTGATGAAGAATTGTGAACCATTAGAATCTGGTCCTGAATTCACCATGGCCACCATACCTGCAATAACTATAGCTTTAGAAGGGAGTAACCTACCATTTGTTTTTGAATCCTACTAACTTCAAGTATCATGTAATAAAGAAGAGTACGATGGTAGAATGGTAAAGACCTGCATGTGAATGTCTGATCTTAAAATTTTCGTCGCGAAAGACTCCACCATAGATGGATTCATTTCCTTTCCCATTGCCATAAACAATATCTCCACCTTGAATCATGAACCCAGGTATGATTCGATGGAAAGGCACTCCTTTATAGTGTAACCGTTTACCACTCCGACCCTTTCCTAATTCCCCTAATTCCAGAAAGAAACAAAAAAGGTTAGATGCAGTGATTATGAACTAATTCGTTCTTTTTCATTTTCTGAGCGTGGGTAATAGGGAGGTAGATGATATAAAGAACGCTGCAAAAGTTTTATTTAATCTACTAGATTATGAAACATCAGATACCTGTGCAAAGAGCTCGAAAATTTTCTGCAAAGAAAAAGATATTCATTGATTAGATAAAGAATCATAGTTCAAGTAAGAAGTCAAACAGGAGGTTGAAGGCTTACCGACAGTTTTAGGTACAACTTCACCATACAATCCAATTACGATACGTCCTGTAGTACAAGCAAAAGGTAAACCCAATGAGTTCATAATAAATGTATTGAACAAATTTCAAAAAGAAAAACTTTTGAATTCATCGAGTTTGTCTAGCACGTATATTTAGTTGAGCAAAAGGAAAGCTAAACTAAGCATACATATCATTCATGTGCCATAGTGAAGTTTTTTAGGCGAAAGACGCAGTTGCAAATTTCATACATAAATCACCAATGCAAATCATAATCCATTCATGAGAAGCAAAGAACCATACCTAATCGCTGCTTATCAATATCGACATCGAGAAATACTCTATGGGTAATCTCATGTACCTCTGGCACTGTATCTTCCTCCTGAACACAAAGTAGGTTATTTCCAACAGGTTAGAGCATAAAGTAACAGCATGTATAGCCACCAACCCACCCAAGATGCTATCTTATAGAATTTCAGTCAATTAGTAGTAATATAATACCTTGAAACAGGATAATCATTAAAATTTGCTTTTTATAGAAAGATTTTCATCCTTCAAGGGTGGACAAGCACATCCATATAAAGTTGTAACAAGCTATAGCAACAAAAAATTCTAGATGCAAGCACATTAAAGTATGAAGCATACAGGTTCTAAACGTATTTACAGATTAAAGCAGATATATACATCTAAAGTAACGGAATTCCCACAAAATGGTTGTTATTGAAGATCCATAAGTGCATAAATTATTCATTTACTAACTAGAAGAGTAGCAGAAGACGAAGTCTTTGTCTTACAAAGTGAAAGATACTTGTAAAATGATGTTCATGTGGCCAGCGATTAATTAGGCGACTATTAAGAAAAACAGAATCCTACATTGAAGACCAGGTGATAAGGTGACTTCAAAACTATCCGCGCTTATGATCATCTAATGGTGGGATGTTCGCCTATAATTAACAAGTGATACAACTAACTCTGATATGCATATCAGTATATGCATTGTCAACCGCTTAACCTCTAGAACATAATTCATCTTAAGACAAGCATCCTATTACGCCCCATAAACGAAACAGAGCAAGTATAGAACTTCTTAACATTCATTTCTTATCTAAACACGATTCAAGTAGCGATCATGCCACTCAAGGAATGTATGTTTCCGATAAATGCCGATTTCAGATACGAAGAAAGCAACCACATAACTATTACCACAAATCCCCCCAACTTCACTAACATCAGCCCTATAACTCACATCAAGTAACTACTAAAAGCAGCATTGCATCAAATCAGTTACTAATCACATATTCACATTATAAATACAAACAATTAAAATCACAGTGAGTATAGTTTATAAAGTAATAATACCTGTTGAGAAAAAGAAGAGAAGAGAAAGAAGATGAAGAGAAAAGAGATGAACAAGAAAACAAGAGATCTTGGGCGAAGAATATTCCAGATCTCACGACCACCCATTGCTAACTCCTCTTCTTTTTCATACATTCATCCAATTCATAAAACAAACAAACAACAATCTCCTATTGAGTTTGTTCTTAGTAGTAGATCCTCCGGTTTATGCGCTGATTAACTAGATCTTGTGTTTTAATTGGTGTTTTGTTGATGTGGGGATTTGGGTTCACACACAGACAGGTGGTCGGTGTTTGATCAAATGTCCTTCCTTGAGTTGTGTTTGACTATCTAGTATCTACTGTACGACTATCACACATTTTTAAGTCATCGTGGACCTTAAACTAAACAGGAGGATTGTTTGTTACTTACTCCGTACTATTATGATCTACTTCTGCACTGTTTTAGAAAATGAGATCTTAAGTTTTGTTGGTTATCATAATGTTGTTGTTATTAGGGTATAAGTACAATGTTTAAGTACTTTGTATAAACTATAAAGTCTTCTCAATACAAATTAAAGTATGGTTTATCAAGTAGCGGTGGCAATTTGTGACCAGATACGAAACCGATCTAAAACCGATAAAAAATTAACAGGGTTGAGTTGAGTCTAAATGGGTGTTGGGTCGACCCATCTAACTTATTTATTAAACAATTCATGTTCGGGTTGGACATATGTTAAATGAGTCGACTGGACAACCCATTTAATTTTTTATTTTTATTTTTTTTTTCAAAAATTAAAAAATTATATATACTTTATTATACGGGTTAAATGGGTCCACTCACGAAGTGCCAACTTGTTTAGTCAAATAGGTTAAATGGGTCAACTCGAAACCCGTTTAACCTATTTAACCCGCCAACCTATATATATACAAGTTAAATAAGTTGAGTTCGGGTTATGTGCAAATAGGTTAGGGTTAACATAACTGACCCGATTATTTAAACATGTCGGGTTCGAGTCTTTTGGTTCGAGTCTTTTGGTTCGAGTCTTTTGACCCGCCAACTTTTAACCCGAACCCACCAACCCGAATTGCCACCCCTACTTTATATCTATACTACCTATAATGGAAAAATGGTCAAACTTGAAATGTGGAATTTTCAAGAAATGTTGAGTTTTCAAGAATAGTCAAATGAGAGAGAAAAGTTAAATATAATTAATACTCTTATTAAAACACCTCATTACTTAAAATTACAATGATTTATTCACATTGTACAACCAATTAAAAACATATCTATCAAATTAAAATACAACTAATAAAAACACAAATCGGGCTGACTGGGACGCTTCAAGCCCGGCGGGTTGACCCAGTTTAATTTGACCCGTTNATAATTAATACTCTTATTAAAACACCTCATTACTTAAAATTACAATGATTTATTCACATTGTACAACCAATTAAAAACATATCTATCAAATTAAAATACAACTAATTAAAACACAAATCGGGCTGACTGGGACGCTTCAAGCCCGGCGGGTTGACCCAGTTTAATTTGACCCGTTTTCGACCCAACCTAGCAAGTTGACCCGGTTTAAATCGACCTATTTTTCGACCGGAACGGTTCAACCGGTTGAACCACCCGGGTCGAACCGGGTTTCAAAACATTATGTTTAACTCTCAAACTTTTATTATTTTTCGTTTATAACCTATAAACTTTTTTTATCAATAAACTATCTATAGCTATAAAATCTCGTTGCTATGCACGGGTACTCGTCTAGTCATTGAAAATGGATGTTGGCATCATTCGATAAGAACGCCTAATTCTAAAATTAAGGATTTCTATAGGCAAAATAAAAAGTCAAAATTGAAATTTTTTTGCCAACATTGCATAATGTTTCGTCAAGTTAAAAAATGCGTAAAAGTACATGTGTCAAAATTATAAATGATACAAAGTAAAAAAGAAAATATTATTTTGAAAAACATTTTAAAAATCGTTTTGAAGTTGAATAATCTTATATCACAACTTTTTTTTTAATACATTTCGATTATTTTACGTTGTATGTAGGGGTGCTAATTGGGTCGGGTTTGTCGGGTTCGGATCAATTCAGGTCGGGTCAAAGCTAAAAATAACGTACCCGAATCCAATTCGGGTCCATTCGGGTTCGGTCAACCTGAATAGGAGTAAAATGTAATAAATTTGTCTATTTGTACTTGTTTAAATAGATAATTTATAAAAATTATATTAAAAACTTAAAAAGAACCCTTATTCGGGTCAACTGGGTCAACGTGAACCCGAGTTAGTAAAGCATTTTCAACCCGATGCCTGACCATATTTAGTATTCGGGTTAATCGGGTTGACCCGAATAACCCGAATAAAAGTATAGACCCGAGTAACCCGACTAAAATAGGCTTAACCGTGTTTGGGTCCGGGTTAAGTTCGGGTCGGGTTGGGTTGGGTTTTTTCACACCACTAGTTATATGTATAAACGTTAGAGGAACCAATTAACCAAAATATCCCAACGTCCGTAAAATTCCGCCGTAGCTGTACACGAGTACTCATTTAGTTTAAACAATTCAAGTAAGATATTTTGCAAGATGGCCTTGACTTAAGTGTTAAGCAAATAGCGAAACATAAAGGGAGGAATTTGGCAATTTGCTGGCTCAGAACCTAAAAACACACTACCAGTATACTAGATTGCCTCTTTTTTAATCAGAGTCGCGATCTACATCAACCAACATGAAAAGTCGGTATGCTATGAAAAAGATACCGACTTACTTTTTTATTTCAAAATAGTAGTTCATAAAAAAGCAGGTGTAAAAATTGGAAAAGCAAAGTTTCAAAATTGAAACATTTCCCCGTTTAAGAGTTATCTTAGACCTTTAGTCTTTCAAAAAGTTTAAATAGGCAGAAAACCCATTATCCCGTGCATTTTTTTTTAGTGTCAGCTGACCCTTTTTAAAAAACCTATCCCTAGACAATGAGCATATGTTTGGGTGACTTTTAGCCGGGAGTTAAAAATGAACTCATAACCTATTTCTCCAAAAACTCTTCTTAACTAATCAATTGGACGTTTGCAGCGAGAAAATAATACCATTAAAGCATTACCCCGATGATCTTAGACTCTTGGTCCTAAAATATAAATTTCTCACACCACAACATGTAATTGGGATATGACATCTTGGTTAAAATCATTTTGCCTATTAATCTGTTAGAGCGGTGGGTATCGTGTAGCCGTTCTCCTCGTGCCGTTCTCAAAAGGTGGTGCCAGAACGGCACCAGAAAACCTTTGGCAATACATTTTGAGCCGTTACCGTTGACACCAGAAAATGTGGTGCCGTTCTCCATTTTTTTTTTTCATTTACATAAAACATACATAATAACTAAAATAAACTTCATTAAATTAAAAAAACACACACACATTACATTAATTTAAAAAAAAAATTGCATGAAAATTAAAACATAGTACATAAACATAGAACTAGTAATATGTGTTGGAAGTGTATGTGATTTGTTAGTGTATTTATAGGTAATTTAGGGGGTCAAATCCAAACGGTAACATTACCGTTACCAAACGCTCCCTTTTCTTCCTCTCAATTCAAATGCAACGGTCAGGAAAAAAAATGGCGTGGGCTGGATAGAACGGCGCAACTTCTGGTACCGTGCGCCATTTGTATTTTTGGGCTACTAGCTTGGCGCTAGCCTTTGGCTCAACGACACCCCCGGCTCTTAAAAGGGTACAAACAAAACAAATGCTTATACAAGGAGTATACTTGTACATGTATCAAGTTGGACAACTTTTTTGTGTAGTAATATTGATGCGTCAAGAAAACAATTTACAGGATCTCCCAACTTGAACTTAATGCTTTGCTAGCATCAAATTACACAAAGTTTACACAAGTTGAGTGCTATGTCCAAAATAGGCATTAAAAAACTGAAATACGTACACTGAGATAAACTTTTACTATGAGAAATGTAATGTGTAGGTAAGACATCTCTTTACCTATAATACTCAGAAATTTATACTGTAATATTTGAATCACAGTTTAATACATTTCACTAAAACACTCATTCTCTCATTCCCACCATCCTTCAACTAAAACCACCGTAAGAGAGCTAGGTGCACTAACACACCAATAACTGTTATGGGTGTGTCACCTCAGCACATACTCAATAACACCACAATAACCAAAAATACCTCACTCACTGGGGGAGAGAAAAAGGTAAAAAAAAAAAGAGCTCGTGGTTTCACTCACGAAGGGACGAATGGCTATGCAATGGCACGAAGGGACGAATGGCTATGCAATGGCACCAACGGTGGTATCGTATGGCATGTTGTTGGAGCACCAAAAATCCCAATGGCACTCCATTGGGTCTCTGTACCGTGCTCTCTAATCAATTGGCAAAGGATCAAGCTGGACTAAACGTTGGGATGTCATCATTACTAAGAGCGAGTTGGTGAATGCCGATTGGCATGGTCGATGTTGTGCTCACTCAATTGACAATCAGCCAACCAAGATCATGACCAATATGCATTTTAAATCCTCATATTTGTAAGTTGCAGCATTTTTTGAACATCTGAGTTCCAACTTCACAACCATCATAGGCTAATATTTTGGATCATTATTCTTCAATCTCAGCACAATTAACAACATATACCGAATTACTGTTAGGCGATATGATGATTGCCATCATATCAAAGACCAGAGTGAGCCATAACCATGGCAAATACCTTTAGCTTTAATTGTTACAGCTCACGGGAAATTACGTAAAGATATTACAACCTAAGAAAGTTCATCAGACCCCATAATTCAGTCTATGTCCGTTTCAAATTTTCATTTTCTGTGCCTATCTTAAATGACTCACAAATCAAAGATTCATACAATTCTATTCTAATGAATGTACAACAAGATAATGCATATTGCTGCCATCTTACCAAATGAAGAAAAACCTTGGTCTAGTTGTCTGTGTGCCTATTACCCTGAAAACAAACACAAAATCCTGTGTTAATTCACCTAAAAGTTTTAATACAACTAGAAACCAAAAGGTAGGTACTGTAAGTCTGTAACAAAACCAATTAAGACCTGAGTGGTGTCGGCCAATGTACAGCATGGTTTTGTTTACAAGCGGTAAGTCAGCCTTTTCCTTCCTTGCTTCCAACAGCTTTTCACTGTTCAGTTTCCATCAAAATCACAATGTCTATAAGCATCTCTAGTCTCTACCATTACAGTCGTAATAAAATGTAAAACATTTAGCTTGTCTATTCAATTAGTCTAGTCTCTACCATTACAGTCGTAATAAAATGTAAAACATTTAGCTTGTCTATTCAATTAGTCTGTTCAAAACGAATGAGCAGATATCATAAATTACCTGGTGTAGGGTAATGGGCAAAATATGATAATATAATCAGCACCAGTACAAGTAAAAGTACTAGTCTTATCATCATAAGCATAACTATAGGACCTCGGACACACATGTTTGAAATACTCCGAAAACTCTGTCGGCGGACATGTTTCTGGTGTATTATACCCTTCACTACAACAAAACCTCGGATCCCCAAACGCCTCACACGCACTCTTACATGCCACCACTCTCTTCCTCCCCCCACCTGCCGCCACTCTCAATGCTGTCGGACATGCACTGTTCAAATCAACCAAACACCCAGTGGAACTACATGCACCACTTGTACCACCCCTCGGTATCACAAGCATTGGAAGGTTGTACCTGTTGAACCCAAAACAAAAAAAATTAGAGTCTGATTAACTTGATTAAAATAAAGACAGTTTTATGTGAAAAAGACACAAACCTTCAGGCTTTATTACATCCAAGTACATCAAATGTATCGTTAAGTTATGATTTTGATTGAGGAGTTTAAAACAAATGTCCGGTTATGATACCGGAACTCAAAATGAAATACTAATATACCTTGGGTACTTTCGAATTTGTCACGATAATATACTTTTTGCTATCGTGTCAAGGGTATTTTAGTATTTTTTTTGAGAGCTAACACATCAGCAAGACAGCAAAAAGTGTGATATAGTTACTAAATTCGAAAACACTTGGAACATACCGGTACTTTTTAGGATTCAATTATCATAACCATTGTTGTAAAACTCGCTAGGCAGTATTCAAGCAGTCGGCTACCTTGTAGTGAGTGATTGGATATAAGTTTCAAATCATAGGACCATAGAATTGTTCATTAGACCCTAGAGATATGTTAATAATCATTTACACAAACTTCAAATACTTCGAACCGAATTTTGACCAAACTGATTTTTAAGCCAATTCAGCTCAACTCGTCTGGTCATTTGGGTCACTGACCTTGTAGCGAGTAATTGCTGATTACTCGGCCTTGTTATCCAAGTTTTACAACACTACCCCAATATAACCTATGTACTTCCAAATTTCCTATCTATATTGGTAACTTAATGGGTGCTTACAAGTTACAAGTTAACAATAAGTACGAAATCAAGACAAAACTTGAAAGTGCATAGAGTATAGTAGTATTTTCCGGAATTCAGGTATAACCTTAACTTAAGAAAAAGTATGTCCCTATTAGACGTCCGATACACAAACCTTAAGGGTGTGTTTAGTAAATGAAAAGTTTCCCAAAAAAAAGTTATCTAAGAAACAGAAAACAGAAAACCTGTTCAAAATGATGAAATTTCTCTACTGAAAACAGAAAACAGCCTGTTTTCTGCTATTATAACTAAGATTTAGAGAACTAGAATTTAGAGTTCTCCGGTTTTTTAAAAGGTTCCTTGGAGAAAGAAGAGTTACTCCGTTCTCAAGAAAACTAAAGAAAGAAAATTAAGAAAAACTTTCCTGCAACTAAACGCACCCTAAAAACTTCCCTATCTATTTTTAACACTGAACAGTTAATTTGAAACGACCCGAAAAGGAAAGGCAGACAAATAGTAATAAAAATAAAAAAAACATAAAAGTACCCATCAACCAAGCTGACATCATAGAAATCCAAGCCCTGATCCCCATTCAACGTAAACTCAGCAAGCGTAGCAGGCGGCTCAGCTCCACGTCCCTCACACGCCACTTTCCCAGACCCACAATCAGCAGTCACACACACCAACCTCCCACTACCATCCACCCCACAATCAGTCCTACCCCATAACCGACCCGACCACGAAACGGGTACCCGTAAAGTCCTGGACTGACCCGACTTGAGCATAAACCCGGTCGGGTTTAGCACAGGTCTGTCTGCTCCAGTTAGGATTCCGGGCCAGATTGTGTGGCGACATTTGTTTATGATTTTGAAAGATGTTTGGTGGGTGTTTGGAATAAGGGTGAGTGTGATGATTAGAGTGAAGATGATGTGGGTGTGATTCATGATTGGGTTGATTATTGGGTGTTTGGATTTTGGTTTTTGGGGTTTTGTTTTGTTTTTATAAAAAGTGGAAAAGTGGGAAGATAGTGGAAAAGAAAAAGCAGAGGATTTGAGATTTGATTATTGGGATTTATATGATGGTTTTTTGTACTTCTTTCCCACCAAAAAAATGATTTTGGTTATGATTAAGTTTTGACTAGGTGTGGTGTAGGACAAATCTTGTTTGAGAAAGTTTTTTTATTTTTGTTACTGAACAGCTGAAATAGCAAAATTTGAGAGAGTGCATGTTTATCTTTTAGACTTTTACCTGATCTGGTGGGCTGACGTGGCGCTGATATGTCACCGTTTATGCACGATAACATTGTTTGGGACCGGCGTACTTGAAGTAGAAGGTATACGCGTGCATACCTTTTGAGTATCATTTGTAAATGAAAATTTATGTTTACCTTTTGTTGTTTTATTAAAAAAAAAATGCATTTTTTTGTCAGATTTTTGAATCCGCCACCGTAACAGTGTAACACCACCCCACTCTGCTTCCCGCCTCGCAATTCGATCTCGTACATGGTTCATTTCATGTACGTGAAGACGAGATGATCAGCTTGTGTTGTGGGCTGTGTATGTTTAAATGTATCTTCCTCTCCCGCAGATCCACCACTCACCTTCCTGTAGCTCCCCGCCAACCCCTTCATGTGCGTACTCTTTTCACGAACGAGTTGGACAAACACTAATGATTTTGTTAACCTTTGTAAAAAGTTGGATAATTATTGTACTCTTTATTAGACGTTAATTTTTTATTATGTCAAACAAAAAGCCTAATGCAATATGTTTTATGAAGCTGTCATTTGTGATTGCTTTATTGAAAGGTGCATCTTTTCAACAACCATGTCACTTACACAAAAGAGCTTCAAATTTCATTAGGCGATTGTACATCCATGATCTAGAGAGGATATATGACACTCATGAACATGTCACTATGCAGATACAAAATCACGATACTTAACTATCTCTTATCTTTAAAGAAAAAATAATAATAAATAAACTAAAACAAAATAAAAAGGTTCAACTCGGAAGATGATATCTTATCTTTATACCTATGTGATCAAACCATGTTCCAGATTTTTTAAGCACTTATAATAGTCAGGTTATCATGTAAATCCAAGATATATCTAATCATGCGGATAAGTACATGACAAAGTGAGCAATACACTCTCGCTCAGTATCCAAATCATTAGCAAGAGATCTTTCCGTCAATGATATAAAACAAGAGTACACGTTATCTCCCAAGATACGACTTTGTGAGTGACTGAGTTTATATGCTGCTTCGAAATGATTGACCCACAAAATTTCAGAATGAATGATCATTGGGATAGTCAAAATCAAACCATTACTGACCCACGGTATTTAACTAACGTACATAATTGTATATTGTATACTTTAAACACAGCATACATACTTGATTTAGTACTTGAGAATAATTGGAAATTTCTACCAGTCTACAAGAAGTAAATTCCAGTTCTGGGAAAACCTATGCCAAAATATTTCAAAATACTAGACACAGCTTGAGGGACACCAATTGAACCATCAACTGAAATATAAAGCAAGAGTTTACTATTTTCAAAACATATGAAGATAAGTGGGCAAAAGATTACGATAAAAAAAATGTTATCACTTATCAGTCACAAAGTGCAAGTCCCTAAGTCCCGATTCTAAACAAATCTCTCTAGATCTGGGGCTCGAATTAACCACAGAAACAATTCAACAAAATCAGCACGTAATTAAATATTTCAACTAAAGTTCGACACCTTGCATGTTTATACAAACAGACCCCTCTGCATTATAATCCTGCAGCTGCATATACTCCGTTTTTACTTCAGATTCTTTAAGCACAGAGAATACCAAGTTCATTGATGACCGTGCTGTATCTGGTAACAAGTGCACCATGAGCAAATCAATAAAAAAGAAGTGATTTTGAATAACATAAATCATCCACTGTAAATAACTATATAAGATAGAACCATGAACATATGCCTCCTGCTTGCTAATGAACAGGAAAGTTACAAAAAGCCCAGAAAAACCACAAGTCATGGCATAACAATTATATCCCACATGTTAAACTCAATCGCTTAACCGTGGGTTATTTGTATAAAAATATGCAGCATGATACAATTCATTAACTTATCAGTATTACAGATGACTACACAATCACAGCCTTGGTAAGCATTATGTAAGGACCCATTGCACACGTTAAGCAATAAATACATGATGAAATTCAGGATCCTTAAGAACACTTAATTCCCAATTTCCCATCTTTTGACGCAAGTGTGGTTGCTCCCTATGGTTTATACTTGCATGCCATTGGGTCACCCTTTTGAAGATGTTGCACTTAGAATTGCAAAGTAATATGCGTGTGCATAAAGAAATTAAACATGTAAGTATAAACTTTTGAACCAGACATAACTTATTGTTCCAAAGGCATTACTATATTTCTTGTTAAAAAGAAATCTTTTTGCATTAAAAAACTTATGTCCGGTCCAAAGGCGTACAATACAACAACAATACCCAATCCCGCCCAGGCGGTGTATGGGGGAGGTAGAATGTAGACAGATCCTACCCCTGCCCCAGGATAAACCCGAAGGTAGAGAGATTGCTTCCAGGCAGACCTCCAGCAAGTGTAATTATGCGGTGAGAGTGCTCAGAAATAAGTGCCTGTGTGAAAGTGAGCGAAAAAATGACAAACTGAATTTTAATACACGTAAACAATTTTTTTAGCAAAATCGACAAAAGATTAAGAAAATGCCATGAGAGCAACAACAACGGAGTGCTATCACATCTGGTTGAAATCTTAGGATATGGGAAAACTATTTCAACAATTTCGGATGTTATCTAATATACCCCAGCAATAACAGCCCTTCTGTTTTTCTCTAACACATGCCAACTGTCTAGCCAAATATCACCATGCCCATCTAGATACTTTAAAAAAATATACCAAAAATAGATTTCGGTTTTGGGTAAGCCTGTAGCAAAATATTTCAAAGCACAAGACCCGTGTTTGACAGACAATTTAAACTGAAAAATAAGGTATGGTTGGATATAACGGGGAATAAAAATTTCACAAAGTGCAAGTCCAAAGTCTAATTCGAAACACATTTTACTCTAACAGGAGTTCTCAAAAGTAACCACAGGTGTTATTCAATCAAAAACAGCAACACAATCAAAATTTCATCTGAAGTTGGATATCTCGCAAGTTTATACAGATAGAACCTCTGTATATATTCCTACAGATGCATATTCTCCGTTTTTAATTCAAGATCTTTAAGCACATAGAACACCAAGTTCATTGACAGTCATGGAGTATCTGCAAACAGCGAGTGCACTATACGCAAATCAATACGAAAGATGTGACCTTACAGAGCATCAATCATCTAAAGAAAGTAAATCATTATTTATAGAATTTTATGCAAGAAAATTGAATTCTAACCATGAATATATGTCTCCCAAACAATATAAAACAAGAAAGTTATATATAGGCCAGGAAACCACAAGTCGTTTGATAGCAATTGTGCTCCAAATATTAAGCTTAGCTGGTTAAATGTGCCTTCTTTGTAGGGGGTGTAAGTGAAAATATGTGGCACGACACGATTCATCCATTTATTTAAATTGCAAATGACAACAAAATCACATATGATGTAAGTAATTCTTCACACAGTTTCCTGACCTTTGTTGCACCTAAGAAAAAGTTTTGATACAATTATAAACTTAGTTGGACAGCACGACTAATACCTTTACTAGATGAAACTTGTCTATGATGATATGAAATAAAAAAAACTAGCTGTTTGTTAGATGAAATTAATCTCTAATTTTATAAAACCCCCGATATTGTATTTTTTCATGCTGTTAACAACAAAAACTAAATTCACAGAGGCACTTGAAGGACTAATGCCACATGCAAAGCAACAGATACATGTAAAATATTGGGATCCTTAAAACACTTTATTTCCAAATTCCCATCTTTTGACTCAAGTTTGATTGCTCTCAACCATCACTACCCGAACGCCATTCGGTTAGCCTTTAATTGGTATGCACTCAGGATTGCAAGAACACGTGTCTCTGTGTGTGTGCTCGTGTGTAAAAATTAAATCTGTAAGTATCAACATTTGAACTCAACATAGCTTTTTGTTACAAAGACATACAAACTGTAGAAAAGAGAGTTTTTTTTTAATCAAAAGGTTATATCTGGTTCAAAGGTATATATTAGCAGACCAAATTTTTATAGCAAAATCAACAAAGAGTAACAGAATGACATTAGGGCAACAATGATGGAGAGCTACCAAACTTGGTCGAAATCTAGGATATAGGTTTTTCTTTGACATGTGTCAACTGTCTAGTGAAGCAACACCATGCCCCTCAAGAAACTTGGTAAGCGCAAATTACGTTTTATTATTATCATAGCTTTTAAAGGAGCAAAGAAAGCCACCAAAGTATGTGAGTGATGAGTTCATCATGCTACCATGGGTTTTAATTGTGTATCCAATTGCAACCCCAAAATATATTGATATATCATATCATGCCACATATTTTCACCTTACACCTTACAAAAAAACACAGCAACTAAACTAGCTAGCTTATCATTCTCATCATTCAATCATACTCATTCTATTAATGTGAATCAATAATTAAATCATCATACTTGTCGCCGTAAATGATCGATAGGTATGTAATGCAATAACATTAAAAAAAAANAAAAAAAAAAAAAATCATGATATGTAGCTAGAAATGTATAGCACTATCAATCTTTTCCTGTGTAACTATTACAGTCAAGAGCTGGTTTTTTGCCATAATTTAAATTGATATAGCAGCTGTATTTAACTTACTGTTCTGGTTGTACTTATACCAGTCAGCTCGGCCAGCTGCAAATAACCCAAAAAAAAATACAATTGACTCACTAAACACTTACTGATTTTTTAATATATTTACCGGGTATAATCCCTTTACCCAAAAAAAATGCAATAACATTTTTTAGAAAAAATAATATAGTGTTTCTTCTCTCAGCTACAGTTAAGTTTGCGCACAGTCACTAGGTCTGCAAACTATAGAAGCGTAGAGCTTTATTGGCATTTTGACAAGAACAAAGGTTAATTAGCAAGCGCTTTCTAACTATAGTACAAGTTAAGTGTCACAACTCATGTTCCATCACACAACTTATCAAATCAGAATCATTTTCTTTTCGGTTCAACTTTTTTTCGACATTTGGTTTAATGCACCCATACAAAGTAGACCTATTAATCTTTCTGTTCGTAACCCAATTAAACTCCTATTAAAAGAATTCACGAAAAGATCTTAATGCAAGTTTTCATGCACCGATTTTATTGCAATTTCATCAAGTGAACACATAAATCCAACAGAAATATACATAACGCTCACTGTTTTAATCCCTCCAAATACGTCAAACAATGAGTACATTTTGCATATTAGCAGTCAGAAAGCAAATAATACATACTTCAAACCGCAAATAACCTATCTTAAACCTCACAATCAAGTCTAACAAAAATAGCCACTAAACATAACAAAACGTACATTATTAATTCGCCAACCCAAATCCTCAAAACTGCCTCCCAGCAGCATCCCCCACAATCGGCAACTTAGGTGTCCGTCCAAGAACCGAATACCCGACAGTATAAACAAAACACGCACAAACAACCACAAAGATCACATTATGACTAAACATCACAATCTTCCCACTCAACCCATGTGGGCCAGGGTTAAAAATCCTCTGAACCAACATAGGCAAAACAAGCAAGACATCAAGAACAACAGCCTGCATCGCGTTAAAACGCGCGTAACGGCTGACATTATTATTCCTAACAACACCAATGTAAAGAAGCAAGAAAGCCAAGTAGGAAGCGTAGGGGACGGAGCGGTAGAAGGAGAGTAATGGGAGTAATGGCTCAAGGATTAGGCCCAGGGTTCTTGGGTATTGGGCGAAAAGGTAGCGGCCGTATTGGAGGCCGTTGAAGAAGGGGAAAAAGTAGGCGGCGGAGGAGATGAGGCGGTCTGGGATTGGGGTTGTGGTGGTGTTTGTGGCGGAGATGCGGGTTTTGAGGGGTTTGGTTGTGGTGGTGAGGGGAGTGAAGGGTTTTAAGGGGAGTTTAAGAGGGTGGCTGAAGAGGGTTGAACGAAGGGGTTTTTGTGGTTGTGGTGGTGGGGATAGGCTGAGGCGGAGGAGGGGGATGGTGGCCATTGGTGGTAGTTGGAAGGAGAGGTGAGGGGTGATGGATGGGGTAGAGTTTTGAAAGGGCTTTAGAAATGGGAATAAAGATAAGGGGGTGTTTGGCTAGCCTTCGAAACACACCTTCATAAATGGGTTACCAAAACACATTTTTAGGAACCTGTTTGACACTATAATTGTCACATGTGATTAAGGCATCAACTTTATTGTTAACTAGTTATAATATCCGTGCACGCACGGGGTTTTTTCTAATTTTTTTTCCTTAAATGTTTTTACATACAGAGTTAAAAATAGGAGATTTATTATTTTATATAATGATTTTGGAAACAACGATGCAAGAGTAGTATCCTTAGCCAAATGAGACCGCAGATGATTCCGAGCAATCTCGTAAACAGTCCTTAACGTATACATATCCTTAGTCCCAACAATTATAATCCAAAATAGCAGCCTCAACCAAAACACAAACCACACCATTTCCTCGGGTCTTTCCCAACAATTATTGATCCGATATATCCTCAACCAGAACATAAACCAAACCATTTGTGTACAATCTTAAAAGTTGATTGTGTAAAAAGATGCAATACTTTGTACATTTTATAAATAATGGCTAAAAAATAGGTATTTATTTGAGTTTTTTATAACACCAGACTCAAATGAGTACATCACCATTTCTATCCTTTTTACCATGCCTACCCATTCTCAGCGCGTCCCTTATTGTAAGTTTTTATAATCGGTAGACACCTAAATAAAAGGTTGTTGGCATTGATCCTGCTTTTGTTATTTTGGCTATGAGGGTCTTGATTGACTTGCCTATTGGTATACTTTGCAAGAAAAACCTTCGAATGATCTCATAATCCACACTATCATAACCTCGATGGTAAATTTCCTGTATCAAAGGATAGAAAAGCAAGTGTAATGATAGATCCACATTATACAATTACAACATAATACATCCACATTATGTTGCCAAATTGCTATAAGTATATACGATTTCTAGAATGGATAATGCTGACTTAATCACTCCGCGCCGCATCACGCAACGATCCTACGATCAAGGTTTGACATCATATACTCAAAGACACAACCATAAAAGCCCATAGTCAACTATGTATTCGCAGATAAGGTACAGAGCGAAGGAATCAGAGATGAATAGGAATGGGACAAACACATGACATTACTATGGCCCACAACTATTCCTATTCCAGGCCAAGTATCTGTTCAAGGCCTGGTTCAACGCCCGAACCTATAGCCAGACTCAATCTATCTCGATCCAATAGCCACTTACCCGAACAGAACCAGTCACCACTAACAGAACCACGAATTCACAATCAAGGCTTGTTCAAGGTGAATGCATATGGTACATACTTACAATCGATCATCTATATCGCACATAAATGTCAACATGTTTCCCTTTGTGCATTACAGATTTACAGTATTATTCTAACCCATATTTTTAATTTCGAAAAACTACATGACATGCATAATAAGGTTAAACCAGACTATAAAGAAACCAGTAACACAATAAGTTAATCAAATGTGCTTTCCAGTTGACCAAGTAAGAGAAACCACTAAACTTTATCATTAAATAAGATATACATCGACTCCATATTCAGAACAAATAGTTAATAAACTTACAAACCAATAAGAGTTTGTTTATCTCAGTCCCTATCAGACTGTCAAGGTGAAGTTATATCATATACTTCATGTTTGATGGAAACGCAAAACCTTTATCTTCCAAACCAGTGAGAGAGCCTAGAAACATAAGTAATGACATTCAGATAATTGGTTCTATATTGCAGTAGTGAGATTCTAACAAATTTATACGTTTTCTGAATATAAATCTTTAACTTCAATTATGCATACAGGAATAGTTAATAAAGTAACACTACAGAGTATGATCGATAATTCTTACAAAGATGCAAATTGCCAAAGTAAACAAAGCATCATAAGCATTGCATTACACGACTGAACTCGAAGCCTGTTCTGCTCGATCTCATGATTGGTTTGATCAATTTCCGTGGCGAGAGAGAACATGAGAGGGTTGCTTTGCTTTTAGTGAAATATGACAAAAATGAAGCCATAAAAGAAGGGGCAAACACATAATTATACGATTGCATCATTGTATTATCATGAATAAGATAAAGAAAAGGTGATTCAGAAAGCATTTATGTAACTGTATTCAAATGTAAGCTACCACCTAAACTTACATTTATAATCTCGGAAATCCAATCAGCTAAATTCATCACTTTGCTTTCAGGATCAGTCACCTAATTAAAGAGCATATAGTTAAATTTCGTTGAACAAATCAGATTATTGAAAGACAATGGATGATACGAACCAACCTTGTGATTCTTGGGCTTCATGGTTTCTGTCAAGTGCTTAAAATGATGTTGTGCTATCGGTATAGCTTTCTTTGATTCCGCCATTAGGAGGTGGGGATAAACTAAGCCATTGTCATCGAGAGGTAGATCTAAAGATGCAATAAGAAGTCTAATTAAGAACACAAAAGCTTGCATCAAAATTTTTAACAATACTAAATGGATATATTGAGATCTATGTCTATCACCTTCTAGGATAGTATCTCCTTAGCTTCTGATTCAGCTTGAAGCTCTGCTCAATGAGTAAAAGCTCTTATTTAAAAGGCTCGAGTGTGCCACGTGCCTTGTCAAGCTCATAGTGAGTGCGTTGATTTCAGCTGTTAAAGAAAGTATACAAACAAATGGATACCACATACACTTTAATAATAGCAATATATATCTCGCCAAGAAGTCTGGCTTCCTATCTGCTTTTGCAGGTCCATCAGCAATTAGATCACTTTGATCCAACAGCTTTTTGAGATCCTTGTCACTGATATCCGTTTGTATCATTTTGTCTTCGGCATCTTCGTCGCCTTTTAAAAGAGCCAACATATCCTCTTCCTAAAAATATCAAATTTCCAAAAAATAAGCAAAACAGGCAAAAAAAAATCCTTTTAACAAATTTATGTGGTGAGCATGATTAGAAAAATGATTATTGCAAAATTATGTAACCTTTTCTAATAATTGAATTAGAACAGTTTGATGCATTATAATACGATTCAGACGCCTTTTAACCCGTTTGACCTGTTTCTTTTGTTGTTACAACCTTTGCAGTTCCGGTACTGCTGGGAATGATATTTAAAGAAGCAGCTCTTCCTCCTCTCCAATCCTTCATTGATGGACCATCAACAGTCTTTTGAATGGCTGAATCATAAAAAGAGTAATTAATAAATGATCCATATACTCATCCAACGAAACCACAAAGAATATGAAACCTGTAATGGAGTTAATGGTGGTCATAAGTCCCTCAACAATTCCAAATTTGTCATGAATAACCTGTATATAACAAACAAAGAGTTCAAAGCCATTGTTAGCACATATAAAAATTAGATAAAATATAGTCACAGGGGTGGGAAATGGGACCTTGACCAATGGAGCAAGACAGTTATTCAGCCAGCATTCGAGACGATGGTGATATCAGATTAGCATTCCTTCTCATTGACACCCGCAACAAACATGGGAGCATCTGCACTTGGAGCTAAGATAACAACCTTCTTTGCACCTCCCTAAAGCCGAAACAAACAAATAAAATGTTATGAAGAATTTTCTGTAAGAAAAACCGCATTCTAAAGTAATACTAATATGTATCAGCTTTGTCCTTAATGGTGAAAACTCCTGTTGATTCCATGGCATATTCAGCTCCGGCCTCAATTCTGATGATCCTTAAACATTAATCTACAATAAATTTGTGGTCTCTATCATTACTGCCCATATGAGTCAAACAGAAAAACATCAAGGGAAGGGTCTCAAACCTCAATCCATTTTAACCCATAATTAACACATTAGTTATTTATCTACGAATTCAAGACTGAAACTAAAATTATTTTTGTTGGTAAACAAAATCCAGCCCGGTCCGTTGCAACATGTATTGATAATTGACATACTTTGACCCGAACTAACCCCTACGTACATTAATGATAAAAAAGAGGTGTTACAAACTGACAATTGTTTTTTTAACTTATAAATGGGTCTGTTTGGATTAAAATTTGGTCTTGGGTCATATAAAAAATGTCTGAAAGTGGAATGGGTTAGTCAAACATGGCCAGTTTAGATCCTTATATAAATAACAAACGGATAAGCTAATTAAAAGATTTATATATACTCCTTCTACAAATTGTCAAAATGTCACTACATTCTATTTACTCATAATAGAAATCACCTAACTATCAAGTAAAAGCTTCTCAAACAAGTGGTCTTTGTACTTCTTAAACAAACATGCATTGATGAACACAATGTCATGACACATATAGTGATTGATTTATACATCTTATTAATGCAGCGAATGAGATATTAAGCGTCTTTAAGTTAACGTGAAGAAAAACCTTGTTCAAAACTAAGACACATATAAATAAAATTATAATCTTCACTTTTGAAACTCCAAATAAGATATGTACTTTCTACAACAAATGCTTTCCAAAAACCAAACCTAGTCACTTTTGATTCTGGCGGATCCCATATTACATTAAAACATAGATAGCTTTTTTTCTATTATGTTTCAACCAACAGAAGTGCATCTCAATAATTATGGTTGGATGGCAATTTTAATCAAAATACTGAACATACTTTAATATACCAAACTTAAAGTTTCTGGTTTATAAATATAAGTGTCAATTGATGATTTTTATTTTTTAGCATATATTCAAATCAAAAGACCTAACTTTTTTACATCCAAACACTATATCACATTTTAATCGCACAATTCATACATCCATCAGGCAAATAGTAATCAAAAAGTGTGTACCTTGCTTTGACCAATTATTTTATGTGTTATTAAAAAACCCATCAACGTCAAACCTAACCAGATTTGACCTTCATGATATCTTTAAAAAGAATATTGAATTACATCCTTCTTATGATATAATTGAATCGCATGGTTAAATCTGTATACACCGGAGTTGGAGAATTTTGTAGTGATGGAAGATTACGGTGGTTGCTTAATATACACAAGTCGGAGAAGAAAAATATTGCCGATGTATAATGAACCGAGCCTAGGAGACTAATTTGGGAATTTTCGGACTTTAGGATTTTTAGGAATGATACTGAATTTTAAGTTTCAGCCCAAAACTTTGAAAAACTTAGCTCCGCCGTTTTTAAGTTTTCTTCTTTTTAGTTTTTGACACATATATTTTTGTAAGATTTTTTCAATGATCACAAATCAAATTCGTTTTTTTTTATAAAATATGGCTAAATTTGGAAGTATTTAGCCTTTTCTTATTCAATATTTTTTTAAAAAAAATTAATAATAATTCGATTATTACTAAATAAGGTATGATTTGATTTAAAAAGTCCCCACTAGGGGTTTTGTTTTATTAGAAAAAAGATTAATTAGGGAAGTGATATTTACACATATCAATTTGATTCATCGACTCATCGTTGTCCATTAACCCTTTACTCAAAAATAATATATAAAATGTACTTATTTATCTTAGTTCAAATAAATTAATCCTTAAGTTTGTACTATCGTAATCAGTCAACATGAGTTAGTTTTTGTGTTTTCTATTCTACACCGTTATGGACAAGAATCATTAATTCATCACATGTTAATCAAAATAGTTCCTATCAATAAGCATGAAACATATTCAAAAGGATGGAAGGTTATGAAACAGAACCAAATTCAATCACCATAATGGGTGTTCTTTGGTACTTTTATTGGACTTGGTTATCTAAACGAAGATAACAGACGTTTAAAACCTGAAATTGAATCTTGGCAATTTGATTCACCGTTGCCCATTAACCCTTTACTCAAAAATAATATATAAAATGTACTTATTTATCTTAGTTCAAATAAATTCATCCTTAAGTTTGTACTATCGTAATCAGTCAACATGAGTTAGTTTTTGTGTTTTCTATTCTACACCGTTATGGACAAGAATCATTAGTTCATCACATGTTAATCAAAATAGTTCCTATCAATAAGCATGAAACATATTCAAAAGGATGGAAGGTTATGAAACATAACCAAATTCAATCACCATAATGGGTGTTCTTTGGTACTTTTATTGGGCTTGGTTATCTAAACGAAGATAACAGACGTTTAAAACCTGAAATTGAATCTTGGGACATGCCTAGATGACTAGATCGATTTGTATGTCCATTTTGAAAAGTTAAAACTCGTCGAAAGATTTTCAACACAGTGAGAGATGAAAATTTCTTGTTAAAGATGTTTGATGAATGGTCGCTTATATTGCAATTTTGTATATGAGCATCTTGGATATATTTCAGATCGGTAAATCGACGTGCTGTGAAATTGAGGCGGTCACAAAAAAAGCGATGGTTAAATTGAAAGGTTGCTATATAAGGCGGTTGAGATATAGCGATGACAGTGAAATACAGGACATATGCGGTGCGTTAGACGAAAATATTATTAACGTAGGTGGAGTTTAGAAGAACGGGAAAAAGATTACGGGAGCTAAACACAACAAAATGGGTTTGCTGCAAGTTTTAATAAGAAAGCAAATAATGAACTAAATACAAGGAAAGGTATAAAAGTCTAGTTTTTATGTGTGCAAATCAAATTGATAAGTGTACATATCATTTCCCAATTAATTAAGCATCCACATATCGTCCTTTTCAATCATTTTTCGGCCATCTTATCTACTAAACAATAGTCATAGGTACGATAATGAAATAAACTTTGAAAGTATGTGCCATGTAGCGGAATGAAATAAAGTACAACTATGATAACAATACTTTAGTATAAGTTCGTTGCTAATGTATACCTAAATCATCACCATCAACCCTCTCAAAAAAAAAATAATAATAAAAAAAAAATAAAAAAAAGTCATTGGTTAATGATATATATGAATCAAACTTTAAAGAATATAATGAAGAGTATGTCTTTTTTTTTAAAAGCATTGTTATATTCCCTTACAATTTATTTTTGCCTATCATCTCACCCGAATAAAAATATTACTTATGCTTTCCACTTATTATCTCTTTTCATTTAAGCCGTTATTTTTTTTTCACATTTCAGGATTATGTACGTAAAAGGATTTGTAAGAATATTAAGTATTGAAAAAAAAATGAAAAAAAATCCTTTTTTCCTATTAGATACAAGCATTATGGCTATGTTTGGCGCAAAGCTTTTTGGAGCTTTTTGGCGCGATGAGCGGTGGGCAATGAGCTTTTTGATATTTAGTGTTCGTTTGGCATGAGAGCTGTGAGCTTTGCTATTTTTTAAGAAAACTCATTTTTCCAACGCTTCTTTATGAAGCTGTGAGCGGTGAGCAGTGATCTGTGTCTACTGCTCACAGCTCATAGCTACTGCTCACTGCTGCTGGTTACAGCTACTTTTGCCAAACATAGCCTATAACACCCGGTTGAAAACTAGTTTTTAACTTTTTACAATAAAAGTAGATTGAGAGGTAATCCAACTAAAAAAACATTACTTTATCATACCATCTTATAAAGCATTTAAGCCTTCTAAAAAAAGAAATACTTAAAATTCAGCATTACAAGTTCTTAAGCTAAAAGTACAACTAATTAAAACACATCTTCTAACATTTAATACAATTACAAGTTCTTAAGCTAAAAGTATAACTAATTAAAACACATTTTCTAACATTAAATACAATCTTTAAATAGAAATACTTAAAATTCAGCATTACAAGTTCTTAAGCTAAAAGTACAACTAATTAAAACACGGGGTGGAAATGAGCCGAGCCGCTCGTGAAAAGCTCGGAATCGGATCGGCAAAAAGCTTGAACGAGCCGAGCCTAAACGAGCTCGAGCCCGAGCTCGAGCCTAAGTTGCAGCTCGTTTATTAATCGAGCTCGAGCCCGAGCTTTATATACAAAGCTCGTTTGGGCTCGCGAGCCTAAACGAGCCTAAATGAAATTATGATATTTTAAGTATTAAATATATATATATATATATATGTACGAGCCGAGCTCGAGCTTATTAACGAGCTCAATAAAGATATATTACGAGCCGAGTTCGAGCTCGATCCAAGCTTTAAATTTTCATGGTCAAATCGTATAAACGAGCCGAGCCCGAGCCTATATAATATACAACGAGCCGAGCTCAAGCTTAAAATTTAAAGCTCGAAACGAGCCGAGCTCGAGATCGAGCCTTTTAAAACTTAAACGAGCCGAGCTCGAGCTCTGGTAGGCTCAGGCTCGGCTTGGCTCGTTAATTAAAACACATTTACTAACATTAAATACAATACAAAGCACTATTAATGTGGTCAAAATACTTAATGTAGTCAATTAATTAATTGGTCAATAAATACAATTAATGCAGTTATTAAAACACTCCTTACATAAGAAATACAAATTATCAAGCATATTATACAACCAACTTAAACACAATTACTACATTAAATGTCACAAATACAAATAATAAAGCACATTATACAAATATTCAAGCCCGAACGGGCAACGGACCAAACGTGCTCGAGCCCAAACAGGCACGGGCCAACGGGCTCGAGCCCGAACGGTTTACAACTCCTGGCTATCACTTTTGCCTTTTGATGTCGTTAACATTTATATTAGGGTACCCGCTGCTGCAACGCGCGGGTACCCTACTAGTATGCAAAAAGAGAGAATACATGTCTTAAATTAATAGTTCATTTATTTATTTATTTATTTTATTTTATTTTATTTTATTTTTGAGATGTTGTAGTTTAATTGTTCACTTCGAAAAATAGATACATAAGTTTGATCGAGTTTACCATATTATTCTTACTTTAATTTATTATTACAAACTTTGAAAAAGAAATTAACTAATTAATTAAAGATAACTTTGTCTATCTGCTAAAGAGTAAAAAAGAAAAAGCAATAAAAATTATGTTTTTGTTAAACAATTGGTTTTGATCGGGAGACAACTATTTTGAAACACTTAGAGTATTCTTTACATTCATTTCCATTTTCAACATTTCACTTCAACTTTAGACTCTCAATGGTAAGAACTTTTTCCTTGTCCTTGGAGATCGATTTGTACAGGTACAATCAAAACATTTCATGTTAGACGCTCATAGTTTTTCTTATGGTTGATTAGGAAGTGATCATCGATCTTGCTGGTCATGGCGACATGGCATACAGTGGCACTGTTTTTTTCCCCCTCTCTCTCTCTCCATACAATCTAGCTTAACTCTCATCTCAGAAGAGTTTATTCTTATGAACCTCAAAGATGTTACATTACGGCCCAAAACTTCGTACTATACCAATCACCATGGTGCTATGCTGAATTGCTGATCACCGTAGGGTTAATGGGTTATGCACTTATGCTATTATAGGTTAAAGATAAGTTTGAGAATAGAACATCAAGGCAGGCGTAGCTATATGGGTGCAAAGGTGGGCATTGCCCACCCACAATGCTTTAATAATTGTATATAGTCATCAAATCATATAGCCGAGTATGCTAAATTGTATGTTGTAGTCACTTTGGGCCTGTCTTAAATATTGGTTTTCATTATTAGTACATTTAAAAATTATGCAGGAATTATAATTGTATTACAATTGTCCATCATTCTATATTAATTCTTATATAAATGAGCAAATTTGTTGTAACANGGGCAACGGGCCAAACGTGCTCGAGCCCAAACGGGCACGGGCCAACGGGCTCGAGCCCGAACGATTTACAACTCCTGGCTATCACTTTTGCCTTTTGATGTCATTAACATTTATATTAGGGTACCCGCATGCAAAAAGAGAGAATACATGTCTTAAATTAATAGTTCATTTATTTATTTATTTATTTTATTTATTTTATTTTATTTTATTTTATTTTTGAGATGTTGTAGTTTAATTGTTCACTTCGAAAAATAGATACATAAGTTTGCTCGAGTTTACCATATTATTCTTACTTTAATTTATTATTACAAACTTTGAAAAAGAAATTAACTAATTAATTAAAGATAACTTTGTCTATCTGCTAAAGAGTAAAAAAGAAAAAGCAATAAAAATTATGTTTTTGTTAAACAATTGGTTTTGATCGGGAGACAACTATTTTGAAACACTGAGAGTATTTATACTCAAGGTATGAGTAACTTTTTTAGCATCATCTTAGATAACTACTCTGTATTATGTATAAACTGAAAAATTACCCATACCTTGATGTTCTATTCTCAAACTTTCTCGAAGTCACACGTAACATTCCTTAATAAAACTATTTATACTCAAACAGTATGCGCTCGATCGCATAACTATGACACAATAACTAAGTTCAAGTTAAACGGTTTTATAACTTTCATTGAGACAAGGCTCCTAAAAAAATCACAATTTTACGTTTTGAGTTTAGAGCTATTCGATGAAAATAGAATTTTAAGTTTTAACCATCTTTTGCAACAATAACTATATTGCCAAAAGTTATTTATAGATCTAACTTTTACCATATAACCTATCAAGCAATCTTAACCACTCATTTTTTTTTATCAAAATAAAAAAATAAACTTCCACCCTTTTTTTAAAACTTAAATATTTCGCAAACCGTAAATCGTCAAGCTACAAAAAAAATACCATCGCGACGAGAATTAAATTATCTTTCTATAGACATGCATTGTTATATACTTTCGACGAACTTTTTTTCGATGAACTTTATTTTTTTCGCCCAGAAAAATCATATATTATTCGTAAGAATCATATATGATTCTTACGAATCATATATGATTAGTAAGAATCATATATGATTCGTAAGAATCGAATCATATATGATTTTTTACGAATCATATATGATTTTTACGAATCATATATGATTCTTTCTGGGCGGAAATTTAAAAAAAAAAAAAGTTCGTCGAAAAAAAAATTCGTCGAAAGTATATAACAATGCATATCTATAGAAAGATCATTTAATTCTCATCGCGATGGTATTTTTTTGTAACTTGAGATTTACCGTTTGCAAGATATGTTGTTTTGAAAAAAAAATGTGGAAAATATAAATGGGTAGATATAATTGGTTGATAGGTTCTATGGCATGTATGGGTCTTCATGGATCTCAACTCTAACTATGTTACTTTATAATAAGGGTGATCACGGTCCAAAAACCGGACCGGACCGACCAAGACCGGACCGAAGACCGAGAACCGGAAAAACCATAGACCGAGACCGGACCGAATGTGGTCGGTCCGGTCTCGGTCCGGTCCGGTCCGGTCCGGTCGGTCTTCGGTCGGTCCGGTCCAATTAGGCAAGATTTGACAAGTTTTTTCGGGTTTTTGGTCGGTCCGGACCGGACCGACCGGACCGAGGACCGAATTAGCAAAAAAGCTTAGACCGAGGACCGGACCGAATGTGGTCGGTCCGGTCCGGTTCGGTCCGGTTGGTTTTGTCGGTCGGTCCGGTCCATCCTGTCCGTTTGCTCAGCCCTACTTTATAATATTAGACGTGATATATTCAGCATTTTCGTTATTTACCAACCATTGCACTCCCTACAAACATGTGGTTTGTAACCGTCTTTTTTGGTTCATTGAAAATCATAATTCAACATTAACTAACATTAAACTAAAAATTTTTTTAATTAAAACACCTTCAATAAGTAATTTGCATTTAACCGTTTGCAGCATCTCCTCTTTTTTTCTTTGTTCTCCGGCCACCATCACTGCCGCGGACCGCCGTCGCCACCTTCTTGCATGGTCCTTTCTTGGAAAAATATATAAAAAAAACCCTTCACATTATAATCATCAAGACACATTTTTGATGATCAAAGCAAAATTGCATTATTCACCCATTTCATAATTTTCAAGAAAGATCAATACTAATTCGCAAAACGACCCGTTTATCTCTTTAGAGTTTCCAAGAAAACCGGACGAAGGCGGTCCGCCGTTGAACGATGGCGGACATCGTGAAAAAGATCTTAGCACGACCTATTCAATTAGCGGATCAAATTATAAAAGAGGCAGAGTTTGCATGCAAATTTAAAACAGATTGTTACGAGATAAAAAACAAGACCGAAAAGCTTGTGGCCTTATTAAGACAAGCGGCTCGTGCTAGTAACGACCTTTACGAACGTCCCACACGTCGAATTATAGAAGATACCGAACAAGCTTTAGATAAGACCTTGCAAATTGTTATTAAATGTCGAGCTAATGGATTTCGCAGGATTTATACTATTATCCCTGCGGCCCAAGTGCGAAAATCATCTACTACTATTGATAATTTAATTGGAAATGTGTCGTGGCTCCTACGTGTCTGTACTCCCGCCGATGAGCGGGATGACGAGTATGTCGGGTTACCTCCTATTGCCGCGAATGAGCCTATTCTTTGTTTGATTTGGGAGCAAATCGCGATCCTTTGTTGTGGGAACCTTGACGACCGGGCTGATGCTGCAGCATCGCTTGTCTCGTTGGCCCGGGATAATAATCGATATGGAGAAACAATTATTGATGAAGGTGGGTTGGCCCCGCTTTTGAAACTAGCAAAAGAGGGGCGATTGGAAGGTCAAGAGAGTGCGGTTAGAACAATAGGTTTGCTTGCTTATAAACCTGAAAATGTTGAACCAATAATCAATGCGGGTGCATGTTCGGTTTTTTCGAAAATACTAAAAGAAGGACATATGAAGGTTCAAATTGTGGTGGCATGGGCCGTGGCGACAATAACTGCAATGCAGCCAAATTGTAAAGACCATTTCTTACAAACTAACACGATTCGGTTGCTTGTGAGTCATTTAGCATATGAAACAATCGAGGAGCATAGCAAGTATTCTATTGTTAGTAAAAATAAGATAGCGTCTATACATGCGGTTCTCATGGCAAAAAATTCAGATGATGAGATTAAAAAGGAACAAAATGATGATGAAAATTGCCATGTGGCGCGTCCGGGTGGTCTAGAGGGCGGCGATGTACAAATGCACATGCACCAGGTTGTGAGTGTTAAGTCACCTCAACAGAAGACGAGAAAGGAGTAGAAGAACGGTTTGCGTTGCCGGGAGCAGTAGATAAGGGAAGGGAATTGAAGATGATGCTACAAAACTGAAATGAAGGCGATGGCGACTCGAGCCTTATGGCATCTAATGCCGCAAATAATTTACCATATGTAAAACATAACGAATCAACGAGCACTTTGTTTGTTTCGCGGTACATGGAAAAGGTGAAGATGTATCAAATACAATTCAGCAATGGCGTCTGATGGAAATTACTGCAAGAGGCGGACGTCACGCTGAAGCTAGACAGTCTGCTATATAAGCCAACCTCCACAACCGCTCAGTGAGGTTGTGGATCAAGTTGCTTAAAATAGTTATCAAGAAGAACTCTGATTCTACCTTTACAAGTATCCAATCCTTTGTAACTTGGCGAACATTTTAGGCTACGAGAAAAGGATCATCCTCCTTTGTAAGTTTATAGATGAGGAGGGAGACCTCATGTGCAGCGCGAAGCAGCGATGCATTAGTAAATTGCGTGCACGGATAACACTTACATGTGGACCAATTGCAAGGCCATATAAGAGGACTGGCGCACCTAAAACTTGATTCAACTAGCTATTGGAAAAGACGATGCTTCAATTTCCCAGCAGTGATCTCCTTTGCTATCTTGCGTTACATGTGACCTGAAGTAAAACGTTTAGCCTCAAGAAGACGTGCAATATGTGCTTCAAGTGGGCATTGAAAATCAAGAATTGGTGCGAAAACCCCGCCGGCATTTATAAGAATCACATTGTTATCGAGCAAACAAAGATTGGAGATTTATCCGATCTCGAGCATAATCTCGTTTTTATGTAATGATTGGATCTCTTTTTCTTTTCTCATCCGAGCGTGAATATAATTAGACTTAACACATATAGTGTTCATTATTTCTGTTTGATCGATATATCATTTTAAACTCGATGGTTATAGCTGTACAAAAAGGCGTACGTGCAAATTTTGAGCCTCCTCAGTAGCAAATTACTAATGGTACTTGATGGTATATTGGTATGTCTCAAAATTCAAGTTTCTAACATTGTTCAAGTTTGGAATACTTTATATTATTATTCTATGGAAAAACAAATGCCATAACATAAAATGGTGCAAAAAACCATAAACAAGTACAACATAATATATGTAGGGAAAATTCCAAAAAAGTGCCAAAAATCGAATTTTGAACCACTATTGAGTCACTTTTCATCCATTTTCCAATTTTGGTCATGTGCTACCCGTGCTACCGTGTGCTACCCGTGCTACCTCCTTAAAATTGTGACACGTGTCCAGTTTGATTTGATATTTTGTCTTTTATTTAATGTATTAAAAGACTAAAATACCCTTATCATATATATGACCTCCTCTTTCACCTAACTCTCATAAACCTTCATTACCATCTCCTCCTCTCTCTCTCTCCCCGCCGGCTGCCACCGCCACAACGCCACCACCGCCACTCCCACAACCACACCGCCACCACCACAACACTCCTCAACACCTCCTCTTTCTTTTGACACTAGTCACGCGCCATCAGTCACTCTCTATCACCACATACCACCTCCGCCGCCGTCATCAACATACATCACCACCACCTCTTTTGTTAAAACTTGGAGATCTATAAAGGCAAGGTAAGAAAACGCGTTTATACGCGGGGTTTGATTCGGATACGAGTCAAACTCGTCACATCTTGATGTTTTTAAGTATAAAAAAAGTTAGTAAAGGGAGCCAAGTGCTCAAATACTCCAGAAATGATGGGGATACACCGATCTATAGATTGGAAAAGAAAAAGGTCTCGCCAGAAAATTATTCCGGCGACGGTGTCGGAATCTGCTACTGCTTGGCCGGAGTTAATGAATTTTCCGGTGAGGGTGGTTAGAGAGAGGTACACAAGATTTATTGAAGGTGTNTTGCATCTTATCTATATTTTTTGTATTTATCTTCTACTTGTGTTATGAATAAATATAAAATATTATCTAATAAGAAAATAATCTTTTTTTCTAAATAATATTATTACTAAATAAGGTATGGTTTAGTTTTTTTGAAATGGAAAAGTCCCCACTTAGGGTTTTGTTTTATTATATAAAAGATTTCAAAAAAAAAATTAGTGTGGTTGCATAAAAAAGACGCAAAGATAATTGGCTCACGTAATGACATAATCGGGAAATTGGGTCGTGCCCAAAAGTTATCCAAAATAAAGAAACAAACTAATAATACATGGGAGTTTTAGTTCAAAACTTCAAATGGCTAAAGCAATGCCATAACTAGCCTATAATGCTTAAGCCTAACAAACCTTACCTGAGAAATCAATTTTTCATGCAAATATCAGTCAAACACTAGCGTCCTTGCCTAGATAACAACTCCAGCGCAAGGGCAGACCCAGAGATTTTATCCACAAAACCGTTCCACGTCCATGGCACGTGTAACCATCTCACTCATCAAGAGGTAATGTCGCGAGTATTTCGCTAATACGTGCAGATCTCGTCGAAGATCCCCATAACCACCTGAGTCAATCATGACACGACATGTGTCATTCTTGTCTCCTCCATAGGATGATCACCACAAGGTTCATCTATAACCATTCAATCATCCACGACCATTGGATCACTTTCACGTGCCGCACACAACCCCAAATGCATCCTATAAATACTAGGCGCATTTGGCAAGCTAACATGAGCTATCTTCTCCACATTTTACACACACAAAACACACACTAATCGTATGTGAGTTTTACCCCAGCTCAAGATAACCATTTCTTATCTCGGGGTCCTTACCAAACGCGGAAACCGAACATACGATCATCATCCATCTCATATCACACCTTCGATTTAACACTAAATTCACGCTTACGTACCACATGTAAACATGGCGCCCTCCNAGGGTATTTTAGTCTTTTAATACATTAAATAAAAGACAAAATATCAAATCAAACTGGACACGTGTCACAATTTTAAGGAGGTAGCACGGGTAGCACACGGTAGCACGGGTAGCACATGACCAAAATTGGAAAGTGGATGAAAAGTGACTCAATAGTGGTTCAAAATTCGATTTTTGGCACTTTTTTGGAATTTTCCCATATATGTATCACTTGTGAGTCTCAAAATGATGTTTGAAGATGTGGAATGTATTGTTTGGAAGCAATTACTGATAAAATTGATGTATCACGATAGTAAAGATTGCTTTTCTTATATGAACGATCCAGTTAGGAGTTTGGGAGCTGCTCATAGAGAAGGGAAAAGAGTGTGCTTTTGTGTTTTCGAAGTGTAAAAAACTGAAAACCTTATTTACCTTAAGGCCCAACATTGTACTCTTTTTAAGCCCATCAAACAAGTGAGGTTTATGCCAAATCATATTCAAAGTGCACTAAAGTATGAAAAGTATATAATTATCTATGTTTATTATACTTACTTGTATTAAGAATAAATATATATCTTTTATGATTATTCAAAAGAGTAAGTAGTATACCAATGGGCCTCTGGTCTAGCGGTATGGAGGTTTTACCCTCTTAGGTAAGGTCTCAAGTTCGAGTCTTGTCTAGGGCGATAGGGGTTTCTTCCGGCGTGCGTAAAGGGAAGGGTGTCATTGCCTTCTGGACTTGACCCAACCTGGTTGTGTGGGTTCGCTACTCTTTCTGAGCTAGGGGCCATGTAGCCACAATTACCGAAAAAAAAAAAAAAAAAAAAAAAAAAAAAAAAAAAAAAATCTAATTCGTAAACATGTCATATCAACAGAATCAACAACAACCACACCCTTGTCCGATACTTTCGGGCCCATCAACACGGTTGATATCACTCATACCGGGAGGGTCGGATAACATTATCCCAAAACAACCATAACACTATGTCACAACCAACATCAATAGAAGTGAGTGGACGAAACAATTTTCATTTCAGGGAAGCCCCCAATCAGTCACCATAACCGCTTAAAGGCAATTACCACAAATTGGCAGTTTCACAACTCCACCAAACATACGTTAATCGTCCAAGTTGCCAAACGATAAACAGACACAAACCATGCAAATCACGCCTGCAATGGTAGCTTACCTTAAGAGAGCGACGCGGGAAAGTAAATAAAGTAGTCACGAAGCACCAAACTCAAATGTCACAAATGGATACTTACAGCCACTCGTAAGTCAGACACAACAACATATGCAACAAACCTCCCAAAACACTTATCAAGGTGCACCATAACATCATATGCAACAACAGGCATATCATGGAGCACCAACACAGTATCCCCAACAACCTATGTACCCAAACACTTCCACACAATACATGCAGCCACCTGGATACCAGCACTCAAATGCAGCCACTTCACTCATGACCACCCAGGCCAAGTTAGAACAGCAGCAAGTTTCGTATATGGACTTGTCCAACTGTTGATCCCAGTTGAGCAGTAGATCTTATATAGAAGCTGACTTAATAATAACCAACTTAAACAATACGCGGAATATACTGTTTAACTTAAGATGAACACAAGAACAATAGTTTCACACTTAAACACTTCAATATATTAAATACGAGCACTCTAAACAATGCTAGGGTTTACACCTTGAAGTGATTCGAATTTTTCACAGACACGTACGTATTCTAACCCTAGGGATCTCCTTTTATAGACAAGGAACCCTACACAGTTTACAATGACTTCTTACACAAACAAAAGATATTCTAAATCTATAGAATATTATACAATCTTTACTATAATCACAAGACTCGTTTCTATAATAAACTCTGAGCAGCAGAGTCTTGCAATCCTTCTAGCAGCACTTTCACACTAGCAGCAGATTCAGCATCCAGCAGTAGATTCAGTATACAGCAGTAGATTGACATTTTGATAGTTTCTCAGAAGTAGAATCCTAAAACCCAACAATCCTCTCCTAAACTTGATATTAACCTTCTAAATCATCAAGTTTCTCTTAAGCACAAGTAAACACAAAGAGGATGCTTCCAAACACTTACTTCTTAGAATTTAGAATCTGCTCATACTTCTGCACCAATTTACAAGCCATATCATCAGTCTTGAAATGTTTCTGAAGCATTAAGAATCCAGGCTTTACCATCTCAGTGATTATTTCTTTATTAGCATTCAAACCAGGATAATCTTTTTCTACCAGAAGAAACACAGTAACACCACCAGCTGATACTTCATGAACTCCACAAGATTGATACAAATGCCATCTGTTCACCCTTTTGTTTTTCATTTCAAACCATTCTCTATTAGTAACATGAGGTTCAAACATTATCTTTAAATTATGATAGATAATATTCTCATGATCATTTTCTGGCTGTTTATCCCCAAATCTTTATTTGTACAATCTCCAAACATCACACACATCATCCCTATCCATGTAGTTGAGCATTTGAGAGAATCTGATAAACCCATAATACATATCATTTGTTCTTTTAAACTCCCAATACCCTTCACTTCCATCTCTGACTCTGAATGTATAAGAAATGATTGGATGTTTAGCTGCCAAAGGAACTGTATTGGAGATTTCTGGTTCTTCTCTTGTAGCCAAAGTGGTGAAATACATCAACCTTTCTTGCTCAGCTTGTGTTGTAGCTTCCTTTTCATCTGAACTAACCTTCCTCTTCTTCCTAGCAAAAGTTTTCTTTATTGTTCCTCTCTTCTTGCTTTCATAGGTAGAAGTAGGTTTGGTTTCTGCTATGCTTTCCTTTACCTGCTCTGCAATTTTAGGCACTTTAACATTTTCAGCATCTTTGATCTTCTCAGGCTCAATTGACTTCTTTTCACCCCTTATCTTCCTGTTCATTTTTTCAATTACAGCCTCATCTTCCTTATAACCCATAGCAATGAATCTATCACACATAGTTCTAGCATGTTGATACATATCAAAGATTTCTGAATCTGTATATCTCTTGAGATCAATAATTCTCCAACCTCTAACATGATGCAAATACTTTTCTTGATTTCTCCTTTGATGTAGAGGTGTTGGCCTTTTGAAAACCTTTTTCTTCTTTCTTGTAGCAGCAGCTTCCTTTTTCTTCTTTATTGTGAACACTTTTAACCAAGCTTTAACATCAAACTCAGGAACTTCTTGTTCCTCAATCTTTACCAGCTTGGAAAGTTCAATATCAGCATCTACCTTAATCAATTCATCCTCCCATTCTTCATATGCTTTCAAATCCTTTTCTTTCTTTTCAGCTTGAAGTCTTTCTTTTTCCTGAAGCTGTTGTTCCAGCAAGTATTCTTCATTTTGAAGTCTTATAGCTTCAATTCTATCAAGTTCATCAAGCTTATCCTTAGGCCAATATTCAGGTGGTATCTGAGATAAATCTACTTCATCATCACTTGAATCAGCCTCAGGTTGCTCCACCATCTTGCCTTTACCTTTATCAGTACTTAAAGCAATAGACTTAGCTTTCTTGATAGGGACAGAAGGTTCTCTGATAGACACTCCTTTGGTTGGTAATTGAGACTAATGGATTTGTTGTGAAAATGATGTTGGTTATGGTGACTGAATTGGTTTAAGTGGTTGTTGTTGTGATTGAGATGGTGGTTGTTGTTGTTGAGATGATTGCTCTGCTAATTCCTTCTTACTAAGCATCACCATTGCCTCAGCAGCAGCTTTGTCACTAGAACCAACAGCAGATCCCTGTGCATCTGCAGAGTCATCTTTTGCACTAGCAGCAGGATCAGCAACAATTTCTGTAGCAGCAGTTTCATGAGCAGCAGTTTCATGAGCAGCAGAGTTATCATCAACAGAACCCTGGTCTTTATCATTAATCACAGATTGTTCAACAACACTTGGAGCAGCAGATTCNGCTAATTCCTTCTTACTAAGCATCACCATTGCCTCAGCAGCAGCTTTGTCACTAGAACCAACAGCAGATCCCTGTGCATCTGCAGAGTCATCTTTTGCACTAGCAGCAGGATCAGCAACAATTTCTGTAGCAGCAGTTTCATGCGCAGCAGTTTCATGAGCAGCAGAGTTATCATCAACAGAACCCTGGTCTTTATCATTAATCACAGATTGTTCAACAACACTTGGAGCAGCAGATTCTGGAGCAGCAGAGTTACCAGCAGCAGATTCAGCAGCAGAGTCTTTCAAAGTGTCTCCTAAAGCTTTTATAGCCCCACTCATCAACTCTATAGCCTTCACAAGTTGTTAAGGTTCCAAACTTTTGAGTTTATCTACTACTGACTCTGAAGTTTCCATAATTTTCTCCAATACAACCTCATGCCCTTCTCTGTCAGCAACCACATACTTTGCAACATTTTTACCATCACCACTGTCTATCTCCATATCATCCCCTGTTCTCATACCAGTATCCAAACCATCAGCAGCATGTTTTTCCAAAATTTTATCCTCCCCTGAATTCTCCAAATTATTCCTCCCCTGTTTGGAAGCATCCACCTCCATAGCAGTGGGTAGAGTAGAGGATCTACCTTTCTTGGAAGGTCCCACTTTCTTAAATCTTTTGAAGGTTGAAGATCTTGATTTCTTTAAACTGAGCAGCACCTTCATCTGTTGCTGCATTTTAGTGATCTCCTTAGCTTGTGCAGATGAAAGTTTCTGTAGATCAAGTACCTTCTCCTCCAAAGATGTGCATTTAGTCTCCAAAGTGGTACATTTTGCCGTCAATTCCTTTATGGTTTGCATACTAGTCTCATCACTTCGACCTGTATTACCTGGTCCGAGAGGTGAATCATGGACATTGTCATTTTGTACAAAGTCATCCATCAATTCCTTAGTTGCAGATCTGTCCTCATCACTTCGGGATGTGTTACCTTCCCTGAGAGGGGAATCTTTGGACTTAAGCTCAGTATCAAACCTAGTTTGATCACCTGAACCCCCTGTATTTTCCATTTGGCTAGGGTTACCATCACTGGATTCAGATTCAGAAGAATCTTCCTCAGTAGATGTTGCCTTGGTTTGGGTCTTACTTATGTTATCACTGTACTGCTCTGCTTCTAAGCTAGTAGCAGTAGTGGTAGCCCTTACCAATATGTCTTCTCCATCACCTAAGACAGTCTCATCTGGTACATCCATCCTGACACTGGCCTGAGAATGCTCAGTGTCCTTTGAGGTTGTCCTATGTGTTTGGGTCTTTTTACTGTGTGGAGATGAAACCTCATTTGAACCAGCAAAAGGGGGTGTGTGTTGGGAATCAGTGGGGTTTTCTGATCCTTCACCCTGATTGTTTTGCACAAGTTGCACCATATAAGGTAAAAGTGGTGTAACTTTGCCAGAAAAACCTTTTCCATTTTTGACCTTGAAAGTAAACACTTTGGGTACCAAAGGTATTGCTTCATAGGTAGCCCCATGTGTTCTTACTTTAGAAAATGGTTTTCTACAAACAATTGAACAAATCTAGGATAAAGCAGATAAGTCCCTTTTTACCTGATTGACTTTGCCATACCCTCTAAAATCATGTTTGAAAAATTAAATGGGTCTCCGTTGCACAGACACACCATAGCAGAAGCTATGGGTGCACTGAACTCATTCCACCCAGATGTTTTTGAACTCAAACAATGTAAAAGATTATGGACCAAAAATTTGTAATGAGAACAGAGAAGACCTTTTTGAAACTTTAAACCATCATTTTTCCTCTCATATCCCAAAGTTTTTAAACCTTCAAAAATGTCAGTTTTAACAAGAACCTTAGGAGCATCCTCATCATCAAAGAGAAGAATCTCTCTAATAGATGATTCACTCACAAGGACCTTTTGATCATCCACCTTGGCAACAATATATGTTTCCCCTTTATGAGTTTTGACTTTGGCAGTATGCCAGAACTGTTTAATGTAGGATTGATATATAGTTGGGTTTACAGTTAATGCATACCTAATGGAAGTAGCATTAAGAAATTGTACCATCTCTGTGAACTCATCAGGCACCAAGGAGGCATCAAGAAGCGCGACATTGTTGTGGTCTCTGGCCCAAGTTCGTGTGTTAATCTCCATGAAAATAGGGTTTGTGGATTTGGGGGATTTTGATTTTGATGATAATGGAATGGTTATGTACGGTTATACTTCAATTAGGAGCGTATAAAAACTAATTGTGAGAATCAATTAGGTTTTTAAACTGATTTGGGAAGTTACATAACCGCCCTTCCACTTTTAAACCGAGCAGCAGAACCCTGAGTAGCAGCAGTACCAGCAGCAGAGTTGTATAACTAGCAGCAGAGTGTTTTGGGCTAGCAGCAGAGTTGACTGTACTTGGTCAAACGATCAAAAAGTCAAACCTTCCATTTATTATCCTTAATTAATGGTAATTACCAACCACGCATTAATTAGCTTCCCCAATTTGATCCATTATAAAAAAGGGAATCCGATCACTTCCAATTTTATCTCAAATCAAACCCTAATCACATCCATATAGCAAATCAATCTCTTCCAAAATTTCTTTCACATAATAATCTCTTTGACATGGCACCAAAACGCGAAGTCATCAATCTTACCTCTGATTCTTCTGATTCGTCTGATTCTGAGTTTGACTTCCCAATTGATACTATGCCACTTCCACCCTTTCTTCCACCATCTCGTCCTCCTCGTAATAGAATGAGGACTAAAGAACAAGCCAGGAAGTTTAAGCATGACATAAATGCTGCTTATCTTCCATACCATCCAAGATATCAATCACCCACCAACAGAAGGGGTGAGGGAACATCAAGAGCTCCTCAAGAGGAAAACACTACTGAGCTTGCCAAAAAGCTCCCAAACGCTCTTGCACATGCCCTTGAAGCAGCTTTGGCATCAATGGCTCCCATTCCAGTTCCTGAACCCTCCAAGTCATCAAGAAAACCTCCCCTCAAAGTTGTGCTTGGTCTTGCTTGCAAGAGGGTGTGGACCAAGGATATGCATCTGAAGAAGAAGCATGATCCAAAGGACAAAGGGAAAGGACCCATGTAGTAGGCTTGTTAGAAAAAATCATGTGATGTAGATCCTTTTGTGTTTTGTTGGATCTTTCTTTGTAATCTGCATCTTTTTATCCATGGAACGAACTTTACTTTTATGTTTAATTACTTTCTTGTACATACAACAGATACATCCATGTTAACCTTAACCTGCAAAAGATTAGTCCAAAACCACAAAACAAACAAGTCTACAATAGCAAAATCTAACTCAGCAGCAGAGTGTCCAATAGCAGCAGAGTAGACTTAGCAGCAGATTCACTTTTAGCAATGACAACAAACTTTTAAGAGCAATAACAGTACAAATCCATTTACAAAAATTTACAATAACACATAGAGATAAGTTTTCTAAAGATTGATCATTCCAATACTTGCAATCAAATATTGAAATCTACCCACATCAAAGTGTTTGGTAAGTAGATCTGCAACATTTTGATCAGTATGGACCTTAACAATTTGAATCAACTTCTTTTCATAGCAATCTCTAATAAAATGATGTCTTATCTCAATATGTTTTGTTTTAGAGTGAAAAACAGGATTTTTAATTATGCACAAAGTACTGTTATTGTCTATATGAATTTTGGTGTTCAAAAAATTGTACCCATAGTCCAGCAATTGATTTTGCATCCAAAGCACTTGACCACAGCAACTAGAAGCAGCCACATACTCTGCTTCTGTTGAAGAATTTGCCACCACAGTTTGTTTCTTGCATTGCCATGACACCAACCTATTTCCAAGAAATTGACAACCTCCTGTTGTGGATTTTCTATCCAAGCAACACCCAGCATAATCACTGTCAGAGAAAGCCTCTAACTCAAATGGTGAATTCTTAGGATACCAAAGCCCCAATTTTGGTTGATGCTTTAAGTATCTAAAGATTCTCTTGACTGCATTGAGATGTGATTCTTTAGGAGTAACTTGAAATCTTGCACATGCACAAACAGAGAACATAATGTCTGGTCTTGATGCTGTAAGATACATCAATGAACCAATCATTGATCTGTACACATGAACATCCACATCTTTGCCTTCTTCATCTTTTAGCAATGGTTTGTCTTGTTCCATTGTAGTTTTTGCAGGCTTGGCATCTGTGAATCCAAACTTCTTCAAAATATCAGCCACATATTTATCTTGGCTAATAAATATGCCATCTTCCTTTTGTTTCACTTGTAATCCCAAAAAGAAAGTAAGTTCTCCCATAGAACTCATGGAAAACTTGTCTTTCATTATCTTCTCAAACTCCTCACACATAGCTTTGCTTGTAGAACCAAAGATGATATCATCAACATAGACTTGAACCAACAAAATATCATCTTTGTTCCTTTTAATGAACAAAGTTTTATCAATCCTACCCTTAGTGTAACCACAGTCTAGCAAGTAGGTTGACAACTTTTCATACCATGCCCTGGCAGCTTGATGCAGACCATACAGTGCTTTATCAACCCTATAAACTTTGTCAGGGAAATCTGGATCTTCAAAACCAGGTGGTTGTGACACATAAACCTCCTATTTGATCTCCCCATACAGAAAAGCACCTTTCACATCCATTTGATACACTACAAAATCTTTATATGAAGCAAATGCCAAAAACAGTCTAATGGCCTCAATCCTTGCCACAGGTGCATATACTTCATCATAATCAATGCCTTCTTGTTGTCTGTATCCCTGAGCAACTAATATTGCTTTGTTTCTAATCACAATGCCTCTTTCATCTCTTTTGCATCTGAAAACCCATTTAGTCCCAATAGCCCTCTTCCCATTAGGTAGATCAACCAAGGTCCAAACTTCTTGTAATCTGAATTGTAGAAGTTCTTCCTGCATAGCTTCCACCCAACTTGATTCTTGTAAGGCTTTATATACATTCTAGGGTTCTATTTGTGATAGAAAACAAGCAAAAAGGCAATTCTGTAGATCTTTATGGCTATTCCTTTGATGTAAAGATCTAGCAAAGAAACCTTTATGAAGCAGTTCCTTTGTCTTATTCCTTGTTTGAACATTTGATGATGGATCATCCAAAATTTGTTCCTTTGGATGATGCTTATGAATTCTTGTTGTCTTTGTAGGACTGACAGGAATATTGAGTTCCATGTTGTTGAAGTCAGTTTGAGCACCAAAAATTTCACCTTCAAGAGCTTCATCATCTGTATCTTCATATATTTCAGTTAATCCAGGCATCTCTGGATCATCCTAAGAAGATGTATCAACCAAGGATATGCCTTGTGTGTCAACTGTAGGAAACTTAGGTGTTACTGGAGAATCAGTTTGCTTAGCAGCAGAATTGTCTGCATGTGTAATGCGCGGGATTGCGACCACGCACTAGGGTTTTACCTCTCAAGGGATCTTGAGAAGCTTGCAATCCCCACCAGGCAGTGTACCTGACCGATGTAGTATAGTGTAGTGGCAAGTACCGGGGGATTGATCCTTCTCTCAAGGAATAGTGTCGTTAGGATTGAAAAACTACTCAAATAGGTCTAGGGGTGAGGGAAGATTCTTTTTGTAATTTATATTTTTAGGAAAGCAAGTTAAAATCTCGGGTTTTGGAAGAGTGGGCGGAATTAGTTGCTAGTCAACTAACCCAAATTAATACCAATGCAGATAAAATAAAATAACAAGAAAGTAAATGGTTGTGAAAACTATAATGGAGAGAAGTGTGTTTACTTAGATTTCCTTACTCCCTAACTATCTTTTACCGATTGATTAGTGTGTATTAATTGCGTGGATGACGGATTGTATTTCTTAATACCATTCTTAGGGGTGTGTACGGACTTCCCCTAACTCTATGAGATCCTACTTCACTCCTATGTCGAGCCGGCTAAGAAGCTCCTAAAATGGGATCACTAGAATTCACTCATGCATTAAATACAATCAAAATAACCTTGGTACACCTTGGTTCATGTTTCTTAAGACGTTCAAGCATGTTACCAACCGGAAGTCTGCCAGTTTTCTTAAGCCTAACATCGATAATCACCCATCCAATACAATTAATAACACACCATTCAATCAATAATTAATAGTTAGGTTTCATTAGATCTAAGCAAACACAAAGAAAATCTAGCCTAGCATGTTAAACAAAAGACAAGAACAAGATAGAATCAAACAACACATAGACATATTGAATGATTAATTGATTACTTATCTTCAATGTAACATGGAAGATCCAAGGGTATAAAACCCTTAAAAAAGCTGCAAAAATCGTCTAGGGTTTCTCTCTAAAAAGTTCCACCCGAATGACTAAAAATTATGCAAATATATATAGAAAAACAGATCTGACGGCGTCACGTTGTGATTTTGACGCCGTCACCTCGCCGTGGTTAGGGTTTCTTGATGGCCTTCTTGACGCCGTCCCTCTTTAATCCGTTCTGGCTTATCAAGACTTGACGCCGTCAGGTAGGGTCTTGACGCCGTCTAGAGTACTGTTCAAGCAGATTTCGACACTTTGTCGAATTCTTCACTTTTATGCTCCGAAAACGTTCAAAATGCTTCCTTTTCCAGAATTTCTCTCCAAAGTACCTAAAATGCCAAAAGGAACGAGTTAGGGCGATATTTGATTAAATAAATACGATTTAGGGCTTAAATGACCCCCGAAAAATGGTACACTTTTCGCCTCATCAATGTGTAGCAGCGTCACTTTGAGTCCTAAGTCGTATGTTTTTAGGTGTAGCAGCATGATGAGACGAAAAATGTTACGTTTTTAGGGGTCATTTTGAGTCCTAAGTCGTATGTTTTTGGTTTGGATTTCACCAAAAGTCGTTTCTTTTCTCATTTTAGGTACTTTTGAAGGGAAAATCACAAAAGAAGCATTTTCGGGCGTTTTCGGAGTGAAAAAGTGCGGAAAAACAACAAAAACTCAAAAGACCTTGAAGATTACTGAAGGTGACGCCGTCACACTCTACTAAGTGACGCCGTCAGGAACAAGTGAAGCCCAGAAGTGGAAAAAAGACTCGTGACGATCCAGAGAGTTCGTAGTGTAAATTGTGACGTCGTCAACCAAGGTCGTCAGATATGGAACCAGCAATTATGACCACGTCAATCAAGGCCGTCAGGAAACCCTAATCGCCGAGCTGAAGACGTCACCTATTGGGCTGACGCCGTCAGCCTGCGTTTTCTATATATATAGAACATTTTTTCTTATTTTAAAACGAATTTTGGAGTGGAGAACTTTAGGGTTAAACCCTAGTACGTGTATTACAGACCTTAGAGGGTATCCTAACCCCTCTAACTTGCATGTTTAATCCAAGATAAGTCTTTATTCATACAATACGTCTATGTGTTGTGTGATATATACTTGTGCTTGTCTTTCTTTCAACATGCTAGGCTAATTTACTTTGTGTTTGCTTAGATCTAATAAAACCTAACTATTGATTATCATGTGATGTGTATGTTGTGATTGTGNCAGACCTTAGAGGGTATCCTAACCCCTCTAACTTGCATGTTTAATCCAAGATAAGTCTTTATTCATACAATACGTCTATGTGTTGTGTGATATATACTTGTGCTTGTCTTTCTTTCAACATGCTAGGCTAATTTACTTTGTGTTTGCTTAGATCTAATGAAACCTAACTATTGATTATCATGTGATGTGTATGTTGTGATTGTGTTTGGGTGAATGTTTCATCTATGTTAGACTACAGAAAACTGGCTAATCTCCTATACGGTAACAAGCTTGAACGTCTTTAGAAACATGAATCGTATGTGCGTTATCGATTTTAAGGTAGTATTTCATGCATAGGTTGCTATCGGTGAGCTCATGATAGGATGCTTGACGTATCGTCATAGATTGAGGTAGGAACTTATAAAGTTAGGGAATTGAACGCACTCCCTACGACTTGTTAGGAATACACCCGTCATCCACGCAAACTCAACATACTAATTACATGGTAAAAGATAGCTAGGGAGTAATGAAATCTAAGTAAACACTACTCTCCACCACTGATTTTCTCCAAACCAAAAATACAAAAATATAAGTAGTATAAAAGTAGATAACTTGGGTTAGTTGACTAGCAACTAATTCCGCCCTCTCCTCCAAAACCAGAGATTTTATTGCTTTCATAAAAATATAAAAAATACAAAAATAATCTTCTTCCAACCTTAGACCTAGATTAGAGTAGCCTTTAGCCTAACGAACACTATTCCCTGCGAGAGAACGATCAATCCCCCGGTACTTGCCACTACACTATACTACATCGGTCAGGTACACTGCCTGGTGGGGATTGCAAGCTTCTCGAGATCCCTCGAGAGGTAAAACGTAGTGCGTGTTGCAATCCACGCGCATCAAGTTTTTGGCGCCGCTGCCGGGGAATAGTTATTGTTTAGGTTAGATTTTATTCTAAATTAGGTCTACTCACTAGACTCCTTTCTAGTGAGATTTTATTTTATTTTGCTAGGATCTCTTTAGTCTATCTTTTTCTTTTTGCCCTTTGTTTGTAAAAAACCATTTTCATTTGTCACTATGGCGGATGAAGTTCCATTTAGATCACTAACACTAGATGAGCAAGTGTATTTCACTAATAGGTTTGCTTCCTATCATTCCGTTACATTTTTGTGTGGTATTAGTAACATCCAAGAGGATTTTGGGGTAAAGTTAGACGGGTTTGATGAATTCTATGCATGTGTGAATTCCATTAGGCGATCATTGTCAGGATCAATTCCTTTTA